>JADLZL010006713.1:0-277458 GCA_015844335.1 Chrysopogon serrulatus | reverse complement strand
AAAACAATAAGGACAAAATAGAAAATAGAAAACCATTTGCACTGGTGGTTTTCTTTATACAACCGCCCGATGGAAAACATTTCCCGCAGGCGGTTGGCTAACCAACCGCCATTGCAAATACATTTGCACTGGCGGTGGTCTCAGCCAACCGCCTTGTGGAAATTTCCACCGGCGGTTGTATAAGACCACCGCCAGATGCAAATGATGGCTCTATATATACCGCCCACCAGACTTGAAATTTTCACAAGTCCGGTGGGCGAGTTCTTCCAAATCCGCGATCCGCTACCAAATTTTTTCGCCGCCGCTGCTCCGGAGCTCCTCTGCACCAGCGCAACTCCACCGGAGCTCGTCTGCATACGCCGCCTCTTCGTCACCGCTTGCCATCGCCGAGGCCGCTTCTTCGCCGGAGAGAGGAGGGCGCCGCCAAGGAGGAGGACCGCGCCGTTTACCGAGAACCGCTGGGCTGCCGCCGTTGGTCGCCAAAGACCACGGAGCTAGCGCCGCCACCACCGCGGTGAGATTAAGTAGGCCGCCGTCGCCGTTTCAAACCGCCCCTCCGCCGCCATGTGTCCCACGCGCGTGGGGGCACCGCCGTGGCCTTCGAGCCCTCGCCCCCGCCGCCCCGAGAAGCGGAGGGAGGAGCGCCACCGGTTGGTGAAGGAGGCGCGCTGACCCCCCGGCCGCCTCGGTGGTCGTCCTACACCGCGGTGGCGCATGGTGGGAGCCGCCACGCCACCGTGCTGCGGTTCTGAAGGAGGGGGGAGGGGAAGATGCCCTAGTGGGCCGCGGCCGCTTTGGGCCCTAGTGGGCGCGTGGGCCGGCCCACTTGGGCAAGGAAGGAAGGCTTCGGCCGGCGGCCTTCTTGGAAAAGAGAAAAGGAAATAGAAAAAGGGAGAAGAGAAAAAAGGAAAAAGGGAGAAGAGAAAGGAAGAAAGGGAGAAGAAAAAAAAAAAAAGGAGGAAGAGGAGAAAAATAAAAATTTAATTATTTATGAAATATTATATTACTCTCTTGTAGTATATTTAACTTTGTTGTAGTATATTTTATTAAAAAAGAAAAAAAGTAATAGGTGAATGTAGAAAAATGATAAAGTAATAGCTAATACCTAATTAATATTTGTTGTGACATGTGATTATATTTCTAATTGTACTAATGACTTTATATTATATTTTTTATTATATGTGTTGTGACATGTGATTATTTTACTATTCACTATGTGATAAGTAATTTGTATGTGCTAAGTACTTTGTAGGGGAAAGGAGAAATTGTATTAATTACTAATTGTATTAATGAGATTATATTATATTTTGATTATATTTGTTGTGACATGTGATTATATTACTAATTCTATTTAATGACTTAAGATTGTAAATTATATCCTCCCGCAAGTACTTTAATTATATTATATTAATTAGTAAATTTAGTAAATATTATTTGTATTAATTAGTAATTGCAATGTATGTGGCAAGTACTTTGTATGTGCTAAGCACTTTGTTATAATACTAAATATTAGTTGTATCAATTATTAATTGTTTCAATTTATAATTGTATTAATGACATGTGTAAATATTTGTTGTGATTATATCCTCGCTTATGGTTGCTTGAGTCCTAATATCCTCGCTCTTGTGTTCTATTAATTGATAGTCACCGTCACGATACCCCCCAGCGAATCATCGTGCCACCGTCTTCTCATCGTTCCCCGCCGCCCTAGATTCAGTGACTCCTCCACGCTTTATCACAGGTACATATCTCCTAAAGACTTAGTGTTCGTGACTTATTGTTAGTGACTTAAAGACTTAGTGTTAGTGACTTAGTGACTTAGTGTTATTTCCTAATGACTTAGTGTTAGTGACTTAATGACTTACTGTTAGTGACTTAATGACTTAGTGGTATTTACTTAACGACTTTGTGTTATTTCCTAAGTGTTATTTCCTAATGATTTAGTGTTAGTGACTTAATGACTTACTGTTAGTGACTTAATGACTTAGTGGTATTTACTTAATGACTTTATGGTATTTCCTAAGTGTTAATTCCTAATGACTTAGTGTTAGTGACTTAATGACTTACTGTTAGTGACTTAATGACTTAGTGGTATTTACTTAATGACTTTGTGGTATGACTTAGCATGTTAATGACCTAGTGTTAATGACTTATTGCTAATGACTTAGTCAGAAGCATTTAGCATGTTAATGACCTAGTGTTAATGACTTATTGCTAATGACTTAGTGTTATTGACTTGTTATATTTGAAGTTATCAAGAAGATGACGTCTCCAAAATCTAAAGACCATCAGGCAGAAGAGCAGCATGCAGAGTCACCCACTAAGACTCACACACCCCCGGAGGCACGGTGAGTTTCACGGTATTATGAAGCCTTGCCCTTTTTATAACGTAGAACCCTATCAAAGTAACTAACATAGTTATTGCCATGCATAGAACTGTAAATCCTTTGGAAGAAGAAGAGCAGCGTGCAGAGTCACCCACTAAGACTCACACACCCCTGGAACAAGAAGGACAAGAAGAAGATTTCCATGGTGACATGTTGGAAGAAGAGAAAGATGACGGCAACCGAAGTGATCCATGCCCTAGCATAGATAGACAACGCGATAAAAGTGTTGACCCAGATTATGATCCGTATGATGAGGTATACTTAGTACATGAAAACCAATACTTCCCTTCATAGTATTATACTCATAATGATCCTTACACTCTTGAATTCCTTCGGCCAGGAGGTTGTCTCAAATGCGGGACCTTCTTACGGAAGAAGAAGACGTGCCTCACAACGAAGCACCAGAAACGACTGAGACAACCACCTCCAAATCAAGAAAAAGGAAACAGAGTGACCGGAAACGTGGTGACCGAGGAACAAACAAGTGGCCAGAGAAGACATATATAGTTCCTAGCATCGGCCCAAAAGGAGAGCCTCTAGTGTCTGATGAGGTGGCTGCCAAGATACGGAATGCAATTGGTTTTCTGGTCAGGGATAAATTGGACATCACAATCACTAGGTGGAAGGATGTGGATAAAGATACAAGGAAAGAGCTATGGGAGAAGTTTATAGAAAGGTTTGTGTACCCTACGGGGACGGACAAACTGGCTAAGGAGTATTTTTTCAAACAGATTGCAACATCATTCCGTAACTATAGATCCGAGATGAATACCAAGTTTCAAGCATGGGTGCGACCCAACGAGCAAGTATAAGATCACACCCAGCGAGTGGGAGATATTCAAGGTGCGTAAGAATGACCCACCGCCAAAGTCAAGAGTGAAGTCGCTTCAAACTAGCAAGGAAGAACAAATACCACCATCACCTTGGCACTTTGGTGGTTACAAGAAACAAATTCGAAATGGTGGGCGGAGGAGGAGGAGGAGCTAAAGAAACAAGGGGTTTTTATTGCTATCGAGGAAGGAAGTTGGCGAGAGGACGGCAAATTGGCTCGGAGGTAGAGGAACAAAACAAATCGCTACCGGTGTGAACTGTCCCTTAGACATCACAGCCCCAGCTGATAAGATGTTGGAGCTCGCAGTGGAGGTCAAACAAGGGAAACTCAAGCCACAAAGGGAGAGAGACATCCTGAGTATTGGACTGGGCAACCCTGAGCATCCTGGGCGTGTACGAGACATCTCCTCGAAGATGGGATGGAAAGAAGGATTTGGTGAGGAGTGGGTGGGCATGTATAAGAAACGAGATCAATATAAGGAAGACATGCAGCATTTTTTTGAGGAAAAGGCTAAGGAACAATTCAGAAACATGATGTTAGACTTTCTAACAAATCCCGATCCACAAATAGTGCGAGAAGTTAGCTAGTGCGAAAGTTGTCTGCTTCAGCGAGATGAGCACACAAGGCCCACAGATGCAGCTCGTTCCAGCACAACCCTTGCCTGGACCTCAGGAGATGATTCATGGCATGCCCGCTCAATCTGCTCCCTTTCCAAGTAGTGTGGGGTCTACGGGAAACACACACCACTACCCTATGGATGACATCAATGGGCCGACACCTTGCAAAATGCTCATACGATATGGTATGAAGCATCAACGTACAAGGGAGGTAGCCACGGGCTTTGCGATCCCCGGACGTGACTACCACGGTGATCCTATTCCAGAAGAGTACTGCAGGGTAGAAGTGGTGACGGACATCCCAGGCTACGAGGATGACATGCTAGAAATATCTGGTCCTGAGGGTATTGAGACACTCAGACAGGCCATTCATAATTTCATCCTGTGGCCTCGAAGAGATGTCAAGTTGACCCAGCCACCACCTTCCACGAAGCCCCCGCCGAGAAACTTCGAGGAGTCGCACCTGATCTCGACCGTCAACAGGATCCAAACCCACCATCACCCCCTGCTGCCGATCCTTCAAGAACCCTACCGTCAACATCGAAACCAGCAGGATCTCCGCCACAAACAAGTACACCAGTCCTTGAGCCTGCTTCATCCCCACCACCTCAAGACATCGAAGCATCGCCTTGGACACCACCGCCGCCACCAAAGAAGACCCAAGAAAAACCCACCAAGAAGTGGAAATTTTCTATTCCCAAATTGATTTCCCCATACGAGCCGAAGAAAAAAACGGCTGGAACTGCCAAATTTTTGGAAGGGATTGCGCTTTCTCGCAAGTCAAGTACCATGGACTTAGCTGAGCAAGAGAAGGAAGTAGAAGCAGCAAAGATCCGAGCACTAAAGATAGTGAGGCCAACATGGGATGACTATCAAAATGTCCCTGATAAATATGTACCCGGCAAGCCTCTACTGAGTTGGGAACGACTCCAAAAGCTCCCGCCTGGTATAAAAAGACTTCATGACTAGTACATGCGAGCGGCTCAAGTCGGGATCGACGCAATCCAAGTAAACATACCACCAGCCGCTTTTAAAAGTGAACGAGATACGGCTTTCGTTACTTTTGAGAACATCTGGTTGATGATGAACCTTAAGCGGCTCGACGTTCAGCTCGTAACGCTATTTGCATTGTAAGTGTACCTCTCGTACTAACATGAACTTCGTTTATTATTATTGACTTCTACTAAGATTGAATTTCCAACATGCACTTGTGCCTTGCAGAATGCAATATGATCAAGACGAGTTTGTGTATGGTCCCGGACCAAACAAGAATGAATTCAAACGGACTGGGTACCTAAGCCCAAAAAAATATGCGAGAATGAGCACACCCTCCGAATTGGTCACGACTGCGACAAATTGAAGGGGTTATCAAAGAAAGACGATGCAAAGAGAATAAAAGATCTGGAGAAGGATCATGAGACTAAATGCGCCACCTACATAGGCCATGCATTGCTCCAGTACAAACACAGGGAATGCGTAGTTGCCCCTTATAACTTTAGGTAAGTATGGGTTCATATACATACATCAGCTTAAGTATCGGTTTATATAAATACATAACAACTTCGGTTTCGATCGTGGCGCAAATGACCACCGGGATATGCTTCTTCATTTATCCTAGGGACGGAAGGGTGCTGGTCTTTGACTCCGCCGACTACCCACGTGAAAGATATACAAAATTTCAAAGCATCTTAGAATGGTAAGCTGACAAAATGTAGCATGCATCTTTTAATCGATGAGAGTTTAAGATTGCTGCTAACTGATTCTTTTTGAGATCATAGATGTTGGAGATTCTATAAACTAAGAGGTGGAGTGTTTGACGAGTCCATGGCGGGGGAGGAAATAAGATTTTTTCACAACTGGCCGGTACGTAAATTTATGAATCAATAGCATGCATGTAACATATATAAGATGTTATTACAAGTAAATAACTCTATGCAATTTATGTAGTGCCACAAGCAACCAATCGGTTCGCTGCACTGTAGATTCTACACGTGCGAGTTCATGAGAACGGCCGGACGGTACATCAGGAACCCTAATTAGGTACTACTAATATTAACGTTTGTATTTATATCGTTAACAATGCAAATTTACTTAGACACATGGCAATATATATAATGCTTACAAACTTCCTTTTCAGGCGTATCAAGAATCGGAGTCCGAAACCTTCGACGACCTAACTCTGTACGGAATAATTGAGGATCTCTGCTCATTTATCATGAGAGAAATTATTCCTACAGAGGAAAAATATCACCACCCGGAAAGCCCCTTAGCGAGGCCAGAGTTCAGAGCGCTAAGGGACATTAGCGTTCTGAAATTAAGTCGAAATGATTATTAGATTCCTCTCTAATGTAAATTTTATTATCACATGGTGGCCAGAAAACAATTTTGATGTAAACAATGTATGATGTAATTAAATTGTTAATGATGTATATATGTATATAAGTATTGTATGGTATAATTACTTTTTCTTGATGTATTTGTCATAATTAAATAGCCTTTGTATTGATCATAGTAAGAGAAAGAAAGATGAGGGGGAGAAAGGAGGAAGATGAGGAGGGAGAGAGGAGGGAGGGAGGGGGGGGGGAGAGGAGGGAGAGGGGGGGGACAGAGAGGAGGGGGAGGAAGGGGGACAGAGAGGGCACCAACTGAAAAATTAAAAATTCAAATGAATTTGGACGGAAAAAACATTAATGCAGGCGGTTCACCTAAAGGAACCGCCTGTGGAAATGACATTTCCACTGGCGGTTCCTTATGTGAACCGCCAGTGGAAATACCATTTTCACTGGCGGTTGCTTATGTGAACCGCCTGTGAAAATGGATTTCCACAGGCGGTTTTCAAGCAACCGCCAGTGAAAATACAACATTTTCACTGGCCTCTTGCACAGGCGGCGGGCCAAAACGCCAGTGAAATGGCCTTTGGAACCGTCTGTACAAACCTTTTCTGTACTAGTGCTCTTGTGGTCGTCGTCGCCACCGCCAGCCATCCTTGGCCAGGCGCCCCATGGCATGCATGGAGGCGCAGGGGTCTAGTGATGTCACTACCATCAATGTCATGGTCTCCGGCATACTGTCATGCACCGCCGGGACCATAACGTCAACCCGGAGACGGTCCTGGCGGCGTTCCCTAGTAAGGACCATGGACATTATATACGTTGGTCGTCGTTATAGAAATATAATCACTTGTCATCATTTATATTATTGGTCGTCGCTCCTGCGGCAGTCGTCGTTATAGAAATATAATCACTTGTCATCATTTATATTATTGGTCGTCGCTCCTGCGCCAGACGCCAGCACGCAGCTGGTGTGCGGCAGGAATCGCAGGATGGTGGTGGCCACCGTGACGACAAGCAGCACTGGCGTCTTTTTTTTTTTTTTTGAATGAATTAGCAGGGGAGTCCCCTACCTATTTTTTTTATTTTCATTAAAGATATGTACAGGGTTTAGAAATTACAAAGCACTCAGCGTTCAAAGATAAAAAGGAGCTATACAGTTAAGTGAAATTCTCATGCCATGTTGAGAGAGCAGTAGCCATTGCTTTCTTGGCCTTGATGCAAACCAGACCAAGTTCGTTCTTGAAGTCAACCTTCCACTGATTCAAGGAGGAGCTTTTGGCATCAAAAATAACTCCATTTCTAATCGTCCAGATTATCCAGCATGCAGTTATCATTATTTCTCTGAAGATGGACAAATTGAAAGTGTTCCTTGCTCTGCAAAGCATGTCCAAAGGGCTAACTTTCGATAATGTCCCCTGTCTCCAGACGATACTTATGGACCGCAACCAGTTTCATGGCCCTATCCCTTCCTCAGTATCAAATGCTTCTGATATGATGAGACTTCAACTCGATGAGAATTTCCTGAGTGGAGTCATTCCTCCTGAAGTTGGAAGCTTAATACACCTGAGTTGGCTACAGGTATCCGGCACTATGCTTCAAGCTAAAGAGCCAAAGGATGGGAGTTCCTAACAAATTTACAAAATTGCTCACAGTTACAATGTGTCTTCGTCATCAACCTCTGGGCACTCTTGCAAACCTTGTTGCTAACGCCTCGCAAATCGCCACCTCGATCGCTGCTGAGCAACCAGTGGCAGGTGATTGTGACCATCACGCTGGCCACCTGCAATGTCACCTTGGCCGGCGTCACCGGGACGCTCACCGTGCACCGGTGCACCCAATCAACTCCACCGCCAATGGCTGCCTCCTTGGGGCCGGCAACGTCGGCCAAACTGCCGCCGGAAGACACTCCACCTCGATTTCGTCCCCGGGCTCTACAACATGTTAACCCATCGTGGTTGGAGTTGAGCTTCACCTGACCATGTTCATCGACGATGCTAAGGAACCATGTATTTCACTTATTAAGTAAGGGGTATTTGGATGCAGTGGTAAAAGTTGTCTATGTCACATCAGATGTTATGCGGATTTTGGAAGGGGTTTCGGATATTAATAAAAAAACAAATTACAGAACTCATCATTACACAACGAGACAAATTTTTAATCATAATTAATTTATTATTAGCACATGTTTACTGTAGCACCATATTATCAAATCATGGACTAACTAGGTTTAAAAAATTCGTCTCATAAAATAGTCGCAATCTATATTATTATTTATTTTTTAGTCTATATTTAATACTCTATGTATATGTCTAAAGATTCAATGGGATAGGGCAAAACTTTTTGTCTGCTCTATCCAAACATTTTATAAGATGTTTTTTTTTGCTTTTATATAGATACGTACATACTAAAAATAATGTATGAAGGGAGTATTGTATGTAGCCACGAATAAATCAGCACGCAGCAATTTGGTCATCGGTCAAGTTTCCATGCATGCATGCTTTCCACGTTTGTACGTTGTGGCACATCCCATGCACGTGTTACCAGATGATAACTTCCCTACTAGTAAACCCAGAGTGTTTCTCCTCCTTACAGCTTGTTGCTAAGATTAGTCTGTCCCTCGTCTGGTCTTCTGGTTTTGCATTGAATAAGGACCCGTTTGGTACAGCATGCTCCTACTGGCTTCACTTCTTCAACATATTCACTATTCATGTACTGGTCACAGGAGCTCTTTTTCCTTCTCTTTTCTCCTCTCATAGAGCCTGTGGGAATAGGTGAATATTTTATTTTTTATAAATTAGAAGAAAATGGAATGGGTATCTGGACTAGACTAGAGAATGGATCTAGGTGAGGGAGATGCAAAGTTCAGCATAGTGGAGCTAAGAGGGGGACGAGCCGCCAAGGGAGAGGATGTTGTCAAAATAGTGTGTGCATGCATTATATCCTTTGTTTGACTATCTAGAAGATTACTAAGAGCAGACCAATCATTTATTGTTCCGAACAACAAGGCTCGTGGGTTAAAATATTCTTATTTGTACTCATCCCACACATGTACGCATGTGCCATTCCATAAAAGTAGAAGTTTGTCAACTAATGGCTTCAGGTACACATCAATGTCGTTGCCAGGTTGCTTCAGACCTTGAATGAGCACTGGCATCATAATGAACTTTCGCTTCATGCACAGTCATGGAGGAAGGTTATAGATACATAGAGTAACAGGACAAATGCTATGATTGCTGCTCCGCTCCCCGAATGGATTCATGCCATTTGTACTTGAAGCAGTTTAAGTTTCTTGCATCATCTAAAAACTTGGAGAATTCTCTGTCGATTGCTCTCTACTGGGACCCATCAGCGGGGTGCCTCGATATATCGTTTGCCTTCTAGTCTTGTTTCTACCATCGCAACAACTTTGAATGGTTTTTTGTTTCTGAACAAACATTCTAGACGCGGTATTATAGGAGCATACCACATCACCTTTTGTAGGGATTCTCTTCCTGGGACGTACTCCGTCATCGCCCTCAACATTTCGAGTCATCTCGCCTGATCTTATATCGCGATGCATGGCATACTGGGCATTCATCCAAATTCCCGTCCTCCTTGCCGCAGTAGAGGATGCAGTCATTAGGACACTGATGACCCGATATCATCACTAGCGGTTTATGGCTAAAACCGGCACTAATGGTAATGACCTGATTTCCGCTATCGGTTAGTCATATCCTCACGGTTTTAGCCACAAACCGCCAGTGATGGGCTAGGAGCCACTATCACTGGCGGTTTTTAAGAAACCACCAGTGATAGACCGCCACTGATGCTCGAATCTGTAGTAGTGTTTTGATTGCTTCAATCTCGGTGTTGTTTGCAGTAATCTATTCATGTTGTTTCAGCTACAATAATCTCATGTTGCAACTGTTGTTTCCTTATATGTTCTTTGGTGTTTCAGCTGCTTCACCGTAATGTTGCAGCTGATGTTCCTTCTTGCTGTGTGGAATAATATGTTCATCGTATTTCAACTGCCTCAGCTTATTTGTTGTTGTAAGGTTTTTTGTGTTGTTGCATGTTATTTTATTGCATCTTTTCTATATTGTTCGTCCAAGGGGAGAAAGAGTTGCCAGCCAGGCGGCCGGCGGTGCGTGGCTTGCTAGATGGATAGTGGACAGAAGTGTAGGGGGTGAGTGGATGGGGTGCTGCAGTCAAGGGGCGAGGGGGCATGCTTGTACATGGGGCGATGTGAATGCGCGCCCGGCAAGCCTAGGGGGGTGGGGGGGGCAGGCTGCGGGGGGGGGCAGCTGGCGAACGGGGTGTGGGGGCCGGGCTGCGGGAGGTGAGCTAGCGGCAAGCGGCGAAGGGAGTAGGTGCGACCGTCCGGGGCACGTGGCTCAAGGCTAACAAAGCAGCATGCACAACTACAGCAAAAGCGGCGGGGGAGTAGGTGTGGGTGTCCAGTATGCTATGAGGCATATGGTAAAAGGCTGCCATCAGCAGCATGCTCAGCAGGAGGTAGGTGCGGGGCATCTGGGCCGGGTTGTAGCATCCAGACGTCCGGGCGTTAGGGCGTCCGAAAAACCTATTATAGATAGCACATTTACAGTTGATGTTGAACAAGTGATCAAATTGGTCTCTGTCTCAAAAAAGAAAAAAAGCGAAACAATGGCATTATAAAAATCAAATTTATGTGCTTAGATCTTCGTGATCTGTAGGTCTATGCATCAATTAAATAGCCTATTATAGAAATTGCCAGTTGTATGTTATACGGTCAACGGTTATATGTCAGAGATAGCATGCTTCCGAACGACGGCTGTAAACTGTAGATCTTCAGTACATACTCCAAGGACTTGCCGCAGGAGAGAAAAGACTGAGGCAAACCTGAACGTCGCAGCCAAAGCTACCATCGAAGCCAAGCCATTGTTCTTGACCTGGTGCTATTTGCACCTCGGTACAGATGCAAAACTATGACACATTCTTTCCAACCGGATCCATTTTGTGAGCCCGAACCCTGCACGTCTAAGTCTGATAAAAACACTAATTATGAGTCAAGCACACTACCAATTAGGATGGTTACTCAGATCACGAGATGTAAATCCTGGAGAGAAAAAAAAAAAAAGAAGGGATTATGCATCCACCGCTTACATCAGACTATCAGAGATCACTTCTCCCCTGCATCAGAGCCCACTGCTACCAAAGTAAATAAATATACTAAGCATAACTGACATTCCCGGTGAGTGAACGCACTCACTGCACTATTCACAACCGACAAATTATAAAGAGAACAATTATTTGCACTGCACTATTCACGAAGCCGATTCTTCCACAAAGAATTTCTCGAACTTGAACGCTGCGTCATAAACCCAAACACTCGAATAATACTGTCTATGGATTCATAACACATCTGTTAACATGCACAGCTCTAGCAGGATCAGCTAGTCCTAATCTAAATCCAACTCCTTTCTGCTCTTTACAGTTGCATTCTTCTTCGACTCTGGGTCTAGAATGTCCAAGTCCCATGCCGTGGCCAGGTAACCGTAGAGGACCCATGTCCGCTCTCCCTTGCCGTCCACCTTGACCAGCATGGGGTTGTTATTGCCACCATCACCGGTGGGGACAATGCTCCGGATGCGAGCCCAAGCTGCTCGCCCATGTCCTTGGCGCTCGAAAAATTCAACGAGCCTTGACGCATTGTTCAGACCATCAAGGCTGGCAGGAAACTTAGCTTGCATGGACCTCTGCCCGTCCTTCCCAGGGAGTGGCTGCACATCGACACCGGCAAAGCCCATTTCTGGAGAAACATACAGCAGATGGTGATCATGTCAGTTTCCCATTGACGTCTATGAGAACACAAAATAACTATAAGATTCACAGATGCTCAGGGAGGCATGAACTATAGCCACCCAAATTCCTTGCCCTTTAGATGTCTCCGCATCCTATGGACTACTAAAACATCAGAGACACATATGGCGTGTTTGGATGCAGCCCTGGCCTGGGAGCTCCCGCCAGGCATGCGCATCTGTCACCCAGGCACTCAAAATCGAACACCTAACGCCCGGAAGCAATGCCTGGCACAGGCAGCTTTCCCACTCTACCACCCAAATAGGCCCATACAGTGGAAAAACATCACTTATCACAAGTGCAGCTGAACAGTTCAACACATAGTTAACTATTATACTATATAAAAGAAGAAAAGATTCGCCAGTTTATCAAGTTCCTGCACTGGGTGTAATGATGCAACAAGGCCTTCTAGTCCCAAGCAAGTTGGGTCCTAAGGCTAGAAATGAAACCCAACAAGAACCACCCAAAAAAAGCAGATAAATAAAGTGAAAAAGGTATTGGTAATAATAGCAATTATAAAAGGAGAACCATAGCCTCCAAATTCAAAGAAAATTCATGTATATATTTTAGCAGATAGCCTCCCAGGCACCAGCCAATCACCTTGGCTACACAAAATTGGAAGCTAGGGGACACTGACTACATTTATATTATAGATAGAATTCTTACAGCAGGTCCAACAAACTATGTATAAATAGATAAGTGACAAACCGAAATACTGGGGAATTCAACTGTTAGTCAATACAGTTTTCAATATTTCTTTTCATTTCTGTCTAATGCTTCTGAAAGACAGGCATCTTTCAAGAAACCAAAAAAAGTTTTGGTTAAACCAAATGATTTTGCCCCACTTATCCGTCTGAAAGAATAAAGAGAAGGCAAAACATCAAAAGTTCTGATGATTAATAGGGTAATCAATCAGAAGTTCAGAACTACCAAGATCACAGTGACATAGCAAGCATTGAAGAAGTACCTCTCAGCTTGCTCTCCATCTCTGTATCACTCATGCCTTCCTTTTGTCCATCGTTCTTTGACTTGTATGTGTTCTCAATTATAACTGTGGGTGGCCATAAGATAAGGTCTCCTTGACTGGCTTCAGCGTCAATAGTTGATAATGCTTGGTAAGCGGTTTTGTGAACAGGGGCTACGGAATAATTCCAACCCATAAGAACACATAACGCTTTGTGAAACCCTAGGTGATCAGCACGATGCTCCTGATTCTTTGCATAGTATGCATGATTGAGGAGCGCATGCAAATCTACAGAATCCCTGTAATCAAACCATGCATACAATCGGTTTCAAATGAAAATCATGCATAAAAACATAGTCTTCAAAGAATAATCCATGCCTCTCTTAGAAAACCATGGTTTTAAAATTGATTTTTGCGTGAACTAAATGGTTCATAAAAGAAATTGGAAAAGTACAATTAGTAGCAAAAAAATTTGAAAAATAAGAACAAAACAAAGGATCAATGCACATCCATAATAATTATTCAAAACAAAAAATGGGATTCAAATAAACTACCCAAGTAGAAAAAATAAGCTTGCTTTGCAGCACAACAACATAGCTCCAGGCAGTAATGACAAGGCAGAAAACAAATATCAAGCACGAATGCACTCATGGTAAGAACACCACAAATGCACAACATGTATGTTTCATATTAAGTCCATAAAGGCCAAGATATGTTGCATGGTTATCTCTTCATAATGAAGAAATGTCATATAAAGTGGTTTTAAACCAGTGAAACTCTTGTGGAAATTCTCCAATCTAAACATGCTTCACATCAAAGTATGCACTATGTTTCTCTTTTTTTGCTGGATTATTTGCTCCAAAACTGATTTCAATTTGCAGTGTCAAAAATAATTAAACAATGTTACAGCTTTTCAGGCACACACCATTCCAGAATAAAAATGGGGATAGTATGATACTGTGCAAGTCTTCAAGAGAGTATGGTCCTGGGAGAAGTGATTTATGTTGTTACTGAATTAAAAAAAAAAAATCAATCTGCTGTTTTGGAGCTAACCGGGACTTTCATATGTTTATTTGTTCAAGTAAAGTGCGTCTTAGTTCTCTTTAGTACCATAGCTTAACCACTTTGAGTTAGATTAGGGTCCACTTAAACCCCCCTAAAGCTTTAAATTTTGTAGTACTATGAAAACCCTCCTTTGATAATGGACAATGGCCAGTCAGTCGTGTTCATCAGCACATGGAGCAATTGACTGGCATACAGAGTGGGGCATCAGATTTCATACTTCTAACAAATACCACCTCCGTTCCAAATTATTAGTCACTTTGACTTTTTTGGTTCATCCATTTTGCTACGTATCTAGATATAATATATGTCTAGATTCGTAGCAAAATGGACGTACCAAAAAAGTCAAAGTGACTTATAATTTGGAACAGAGGGAGTATATGACTATTACCAACAGAAATGAGTTGGGTACTTGCCTACTTGGATAATCCCATAGTTACCAAGTTCCCGGGTTGATTGGGTCATGGAACAGTGACTGGTTTAGTAAGGAATGTGGTACGCTCTTTGAGAAAGATTTCTCCATTAAGGTCTGCTGCATTCCAAAACAACAATGTTCCTAGGATGAGTAACGTGGCAGCGTCCAGCGTACCAGGTTCCCAGTGATGGATAATTCACAATATCGCTAGTATGTGTCAGAAATAATCTTGTGTCCAGGTTCAAGTAGTGTATATGTTCATTGCTATCGATGCTAGCTAGATTTCAGTTTATAGAAGAGATTAATGGGCAGATCATATAAGGCATTGACTGCATTAATTAGGGGGATGTCATGAGGGCTAGTGTAGCCACATCAACCAAAAACTATCTGTGTTATTTTGTAATTGTGTGTATCACCCATAGAGAAAAAGCTAGTATGTATTTGTGATAAAACTCTAAGAAAGAGAAAGTGATTTCAAACAGAATGACTACAGGGAATTATTTTGAATGAAAAGTTAACAGCCCAAATAAAACTTAGTGCATGAAATGGCAAATAATAGGAGGTAGAACTGATTCTGGTAAGAACTGCAGATTCTGTGTTGAAGTGGGCTCAAATGCTATTTAACTGTTTGAAGGCTTGATCATCTCAACATCCTTATATTTGTTGTGGCAGACAAATGAGATGTATGGCTCATGGAAGTAACTAATCCTATATGAGATAGTCCTTCATGGGATCAGCCCATGATTTTGAGCAGAGATCATTCCTTCACTTCCAATAGAATGTGCCTAAGGATTCAATCCATGTCATTCCTCAAACTAAACAAGACGCCCTAGGTTCATAATCAATGGATTCTCACTATCCCATTGTTCAAACCAGCACTACATGAAATAAATATCTTGAAACATCAGACTAATAGTAATACTTCCAACAATCATTGATTAAACACAAGGAAATGATAAAAAAATCGGGCTGCTGTATATTAATTTCATATTTAGAAGTCAACCAACATGACATTACATGTTCACTATTAGAGAGAAGAATCAGACTAAAAAATTCACTGCAAAATGTTTTCCAAGATATTTCAAAGAGGTCAAATCCAAACCTAAGGATCCCAAGAAAAATGGCCAGACTTAACTGCTTTTCCAACGTCCAGTCATTTTTCACAAGCAAGTCGGGGCAGGCTAGAGCTGACAAATCAACAGCCAAAAAGAAGCCAGGTGAAGGAGAACAGTTGTTGTAGGCTTGGTGAAATCAAGAAGAAATAAGGGTAGGTGCTATCTGACAAGACTCTAGGAGTGTTGCTATTGTATATATAATATGAACAACAGAGCACAGTTACTGAATAAACACACATAGTTCCACTGTGTTGAACATCATCTGATACAAAACCAATTCCCATTTGGGAAAGAAAGGGAAAACAGAGAAGACAGGTAGAGGAAGGCCAGTTATTAACAAAATCATGCAGAGGGCATAGACAGGCAAAGGGTATGGCCATATATTTCTCAAAAAGCCAAAAAAAAAATCCTGGTATGAGCACTAACTGTGTGAAGAAGCATGGACTGCATAAACTATTTAGTGAAAGTTTCACCCTGTAGTAGACTTAACACACTAAATATGAAACTGTAACAATTAGGAACACTACTAGCAAAGGCAATTCAATTTTAATGACTCTCTACCTATGTTTCTTCCATCTATTGGTTGCTTGTTTTAAATTCACTTTTAAATGACTCTCTACCTAAGTATCTTACATTTATTGTACTAATAAAACATGAGAAGCACCAACTGTAATAATTTCATATGTAATAAACTTTACATGTAAATGAGAAATGATCAAATAAAGTAGCTAACCTTGGGAAAGATGGACAAAAGACTAAATATAGCAGAAACAAAGAAAATCCGTGGATGGGTCATGCTATGGTAAATCCAAAGGTCAAAAATGACAACAATATTTTGAACCGTAAAGATCATCTAACAATAATCGTTAATAAAAATATTTTTTAAATAAATAAGCCTTTACAACTAGGTGTTCCATAGCTAGCACTCCTAGGACAAGGAATGCTACATAGCTTCCACTCATAGTCATAGGCATACACAAGTACACAGTATAGGATTTACAGACATGCATGGTATCTAAGGCGACTAGGCATCCAGGCAAGTGCTGGGTCTGCCTGGACGCCTAGGTGGCCCCTAGGCGACAAGGTGCCACTATTTCCCAAGGCAAAGCTGGGTCCGCCTGGACACCTAGGTGACACCTATGAAACAGGGCAGACATGTCGCATAAATACGAAAGGTTTCCGCTTTCAATTAAATTGCCAAAGAGCATTCTTAGGGGGAGCAACAAAATCATGTTTATCAAACATTGTTATATGTTGTACCATGCTAGGCATGTACATCAAGTTTGAACATTTTAATTTTCTTGGTTGTACACTCAATTAAGCACATCCAAACATAAGACCAAACAAAACAGGGGCATTCAGATTCTTCAGCGTACCTTTGACATACAGGGCATTTCAGCTGGGAAAGCTTCCCATTGGCCCGGTAATTCTTCTTATCTGCTTCATTCTCATTCATCAGCTTCACCATCTTAAGAAAGGCGCTCTTCAGCACCTTGGAGTCCACCCCCGTCTCCTCCGGCTCCACCTTCACCTGCTTCGCAGCACGCGCCGCAGACTTCTGCTGCTGCTTGCGTCCGGAGGACTCCCCGGGCACACCACCATTGGCCAAATCCTCCCACTTCCGCTTCGGGACAGGCCCTGGAAGCAGCCCGGCAGTGGGCAGCAGTGCGGGCATGGGTGGGGGCGGAGCCCACCGCTCGAGGGGGGGGGCGGGCGCGGCAGGGGCAGCGGAGGCGGCGGGGGGGGGGGCGGCGGCGCCAAGAGATGCGCGGGAATCGGTGGCGGCGGCTGGCGGAGCTGCGGCGGCGGCTCGTGCGGGAGAGCGAAGTAGGTGCGCACGGTGCCGTCGGAGAGCGCGACGGTGCGGCGGTCGAGGTCCTCCAGCCCGTACCGCGGTGGCGGCGGGATGGCCGCCATCACCGCATCCACCGCGGCCACGGTGAGCAGCGGCCGCGACGGGGGCGGGGGCGGCAGCAGAGGCGACGCGCCGGGCGGAGGGGTGCTGCTGCGGGTAAGCGTGCGGGTGCGGCGCGGCGGGGATCAGAGGCGAGCGGCTGGCCTCCCCGTTGACGCTCGGGGCAGGGTCTGTAGCCGCGGCCGCGGCCGCGGCGGCGGCGTTGCCCGGGAGGTTGGTGCGCTTGTTGGGGTTGGGGTCGGCGGCGGACGATGAGGAGGACGACGCCCTGGAGGCGGCGGCCTGCGGGTTCTGCGCCGCCGCCGCCGCCGCCAACGTGGGCGCCGCGGGCGGGGGCATCGGCGTGGGCTTGGCCTTCGGATTGGTGGCGGCCGCCATCATGCCGGAGGATTACTAGGGTTTCGTCGGGATTGGATTGGATGCCGCCGATTTGGGAGAAGGAACAGGGGCTGGCTACATGCGAAGTAGATTGACTTTGGCGAGTGGGACCAGGTGTCATAGACCGTGAAGGGAACAAACCCGACTCGAAGCAAGAGCAAGCAAGGGTTGCATGATGACGGCTACAGTTCCTTTGCCAGGTTTTCTTGCCTAGCCTCGTTCGGCATGGCGAACCTTGCTAGCGCAGGTGAGCCACAAATCTGCTCGTTCAGCGTAGCGAGGAAAATCTTGCTCGCACAAGTAACGAGGCAATTGAGTAAAGATTTAAATGCAGCTACTATTGTTTCAACTTCTAGCCCGGCAAAGTGAGGTGAGATATCCAAACGTGTCACATATTAGTAGATATGTTAACATTAGGCACGGGAGGGCGTAACGTAACGCACAAACGAAAGAGGCATTTTCTAAACAATTAAGGTAACACACAAACAGAAGGGATGCTACTTGGCAGTTGGCACTTGTTGCTTGAATTGAACTATTTTCTTAACCTATGAACCCCTAGACCTCCAAGAATGTTGACCATGTCAAAATCATGCTAATGTTAGACAGGAAAAATAAGTCTCTCGTAACATAAATACTCCTAAGTCATGCTTAAGAGTTAGGACTAGATGACTAGGAGGTAATCAAAACGGGTGTCAGCTTCTGTAGTTGAAAGAAATAAAGAGAAGATACAATCATGCAGTCATACTATACACGTAGAAAATAACTCTTTCCAATGTTCAAATATTTTTGTTGCAAGGAAAGCTATTGCTCAGGACTATGTCCACTGACAGCCAGTGCCATCTTTGATAGTTAGTGCCATCTTTGATTGATGCTACAAAGATATATAGTTGTCTTCATTGATACCGAGATTTTGATGTGTCGTGCTCCTTATGTAACTAACTACCAAAAGATCCACATGAGTACATGACCACCAAAATTATCAGTGCCATCATTTGATAAATTAAGAGAAGAATAATAAGATTTACCATAAAGACACACAACAATGGATTTATAGAATAAGTGGTCTAAATGGGTTGGAGAGTAATAAAAGTCACCGTAAAGACAACAACAATAAATTTATAGAATAAGTGGTCTAAATAGGCTGGCAATGTGTGATGTGTCACTATCTTTTATCGATTGAAAAATTGCAATTGCTATCATGTATAAACTCTAGATAAACTATAGTGGTTAGACTAATACAAGACTAAAAAGTTATGTTTCCCTATAACTAGAAGAGCATGACATTGCATTGGAGAGTTTTTGATGCAAATGACATTGGGTTGGAGAAAGAAAAGATAGAATAAAGCAGCCTTTGTTTGAAACACATGAACTTTTTTCATACTTCTAATGTAAAGAAACTGACTGCTTAAAGTTTTCGTATGATTCTTGCTGCAACACTATGAATGGGTCCTAATTTTTTATTCCTTATGGAAAGCCCATATCCATGTGGGTACCTTAGAGGAGTGATCATGCATTCAATCACACGGTTCTAAGTCCTTTCAAACTTGAATTTGGATGCATATTTTTGTCTTGTTGAAAAATTGCATAGATTCATTACTACAACGCCTTGCCTCCGCCCCCACACCACAACCGATTGTGTATCTCATTGAAGCTACAAGCTCGAGTGAATCATTGACTTCATATTGCTTATGTTTGTTGTTTGGTTCATTGTTAAAATTGAAGTAAAATTGCAAACGGCTCGATTGAACAGGAAGAACAATTTGTAACCTTACACAATAGAATTTTTAGGCACTAGAGAAAATATTAAATCTCAATTGGTTTACTTGCAGTGTATATACCTAAGTGATCAAAGGTTCAGTTGGATTGACCTATTCTCTCCTAGTCTTTTTTAATAACAGAAGAACACTTGACTTCATTGTTTAGGAAGAGGATTCATACGAACTTACTACAATTCCTTACACCACAACTCAGGACTAAGTTTATAAAACCATATAAAAACTCAATTATGAAAGAAAGGCGTGAACGATACTATGAAACACATTGTTCCATTCTCGAGCTGGTAGCATACCTCCAACACCAACTATTAGCGACTCCCATCATTCGATATTATAGGCCACTTTAAATATCGGTAACTTTGACCAAGTTATAAAAGATGCAGCGCTAATATCTCCATCATCAAACTAGCTTCATTAAATCCACTCAATTATACTTTGATATTATATTTAGTTTGTATTTTTTGTAGAAGGTAGTATAGTTTTCTAAGCATATATTAAAATTAAAGAAGTTTGACTTAAAACAAAACGAGCTATACTCTTTCTAGTTTGTAAATAATTGATTTTTTTTTTACAATGTCTTAGTCAATTTCTTAAAACTGTGGCTAAAATAGCTTTTAAGATGATTTGTTTTAGAAATATTAAGACAGTATCCATAGATATTTTCTTGAAAAGGAAAACACTCTCATTTTACATCGTGGAGGACAAGTGACAACGACAAGAACAACTCTGTCTGGGCGTCCACATCAGCATCACCGTCCACTGACCCTCTCCCTGCCGGAACCACCGATCCAACGGCCATCCCTCACTCCACCATTCAGGGCCCACCTGTCAGCCTCCTAACCACCACACCAAAACCCCCCGCACCCGCCCTGCTAAAACCCTAATAAACCCCTGCCCCTCCTTCCGCCGCCTCCCTCCCTCCCTCCCTTCCCGCGCCGCCAAGACCCTCCCCCTCATCCCTCTCACCACCCAGCTCTTCTCGAGCCCAAGAGCACCGCACGCACGCACGCGCCATGCGGCCACCGAGAGGGCGCGGCGGCGGGGCCGGTTCGGCGGCGGCGGCGGTCGGGGTGGCGGCGGCGGCCGGTTCGGCGGTGGAGGCCGCGGTGGCGGCGGCGGCCGGTTCGGCGGCGGGTTCCGCGATGAGGGCCCGCCCGCGGAGGTCGTCGGTCGGTGCCCCCCCTACTCCCACCCACCAGCACTCGGTCCTTTGCTGGGGTTGGGTTTTTCTGACCTTGTGGTGGGATTTGGATTTGTGTCTTTGCGTGCGCAGAGGTGTCGACGTTCCTGCACGCGTGCGAGGGGGAGGCGGTGACGAAGCTCACCAACGAGAAGGTGCCCTACTTCAACGCGCCCATCTATCTGCAGAACAAGACCCAGATCGGCAAGGTCGAGGAGATCTTCGGCCCCATCAACGAATCCGTGAGCACGCACCTCCTCGGCTCCCTAATCTCTGAACATCTCAAGAATAAAAAATAATTACCTTTTTTTAACGTTCTCATGGGCGCTTGAGGTCGTGGTGAATTTCTAGTGTGGCAAGAGCAAATAGTATTGGCATAGCTTGTTGAAGGTGTGTTGCTTAGAGGGAGCACTGATTACTTTAGTTAGTTCAGTGAGGAACTGGTGCGTGATTTTGCAGATTTTAGTAGTTAAGTTCAGTGAGTTCCTGGTGCGTGATTCTGCAGATTTTAGTAGTTAAGTTCAGTGAGTTCCTGGTGTGTTATTTTTTTTGCAGATTTTAGTGCTTGTAGTAGAGGTCCTTTTGGTAATAGCATTGCGCCAAGATTTTGGGATATGTTGTCACAATTGAGCTGTATAAAATGCCACAGAGCATGTATTCATTTTTATATTATCGTTAGTCCCTGCTCTGGTTCCTGGGCTACTTGTTCTGATCTGTCATTTAGTAAGGCAACTCTTATTAATGGTACTTTGAAATTACTCCTTTAGCTATGCTACTACTGTTGTCGTGAATATGAATTTTCTTTTGTATGTGCAGTATTTCTCTGTGAAGATGATGGATGGGATCATTGCAACATCGTACAAGGAAGGCGACAAGTTCTATATCGACCCAATGAAATTGCTGCCTCTCTCGCGCTTCCTGCCGCAGCCAAAGTATGAGCCGTTGTTGTTTCTCCTGCATTGTTTGTTTGCTGTTTTGTGAAAAAATGGAACCAAGATGCCTCATTCATTTGCTAACCTTTTTTTGTTTTTGTACTTGAAAGTAAATTGATAACCTCTCTCTGTTATGGAATCATCATTAAGTCAATAATGGCACTATTTTAATATGCATTTCTAGCTTGCATTGGAATGCTGAGAGTCGAGCATATTTCCAGTCAGTCCCAGATCATAAATTTGAGGGAAGTTCTAATGAAATAGGTAGTGATTAGTGAAGCCAAGGGGTGTGCTTGGGTGGGCCCTGTCTCTCTTAATGACTCATGAAATACCCCACAGCTCTTCTGTGTCATTTGAGAAAAAAATATAAGTAAACAAGAGGCTCATAGGTTTCTAACATCTGAGTAGTTATTTAACCCTTTCTCTTTTTTTGTTTGCTTTAATAAACAGGGGACAATCTCAAGGAGCACCTAGAGGCGGTGGCCGTGGTGGAAGGGGTGGTGGCCGAGGCCGCGGTGGTGGTTCTTTCCGTGGCGGCAGAGGACCTCCAAGGGGTGGTGGCAGAGGTCCTAGGGGTGGAGGTCGTGGTGGTTTTTAGAGGGCGAGGCAGGTTCTAGGTGTAGTTTGAGTTTGATGTTTTTCATGAGCATCATAGCTGCCCAATTGGAAACTTCCTTGTTCTTGTAACCTGATATGTTTAAGGTAGCAGAGCACTTTATTTGTGGAACTTGGATTCTCAATTGAAACAAAGTTTGTACCTGTTCTGTTCCTAAAGGGCTATATGCTTCCTTGTGCTGTTCATGGGCTCCTTGTTGATTCTTTGGCCTATGGGTGATTCTTGGGCCGCTGGGGCATACATTTTTTTCCAAGGCTTGTGCTCTCTGAGTTGGCTGTCTCGGTTTGAAGTTCAAAATTGATTGGGAGCACTTGTCGAAATTCCCTAATTGAGCTCCAAAGTCCAAACTGGAGGAAAATTGTTATGATAGAAAGGTATATGGCTGACTTTTCCTTATGGGAGCCTTATTGGATTTCAGTATCGTTCTAAGCCAAATTGTAAGAACCAACACAACTGTAACTTCAGGAAAGGCTGCATTGTTCTCAGCACGTTATAATTTTCTTTTGTGTATGAAAAGCCTAATAAAAAGCAAATTAGTACAAAACAAAGCAACAGCGCAAACTACTTTAAGAGAAACTATCCAAGTGCAAATGAAATGCTAAAAATCCTTACACGTTTGTCCACCTTTGGCTGGTGGCCACAAAGAAGTGTTAAACAACTGTTTCAATTCAACTCCTAGAAGACAAAACACCGGACTATATTGTGCCACTTCAGGTTTTACCATACAACTAACACATTACACAATGTTACTGCTATTACAGTTTGACAGGTACAATAACTACATGACTGATAACGATGCTGGCAATGTAAATCACCATCATCACATCCAGATGAAACTATACTAATTCTACATACGAAATTACACTGAAGTGGCAAGACAAATGCTTCCTCTATCCAAAATTTCCACCGAAACAAAAGATCCTTTTTCCTTTTGCAAAGATACACACTATCTGTAAGATCTGCAAGTTACCACAGAATTGTACAGTGGTTCTGTCTGCTGTCTCTAAAGACATGTTCGCCACAAATGTTAATAGAAGCCACATCGGCAGTGCTTGTTCTTTAAGCATGTCCTTGAGAGAACCCTCTTCCCATACATGTTACTTCGCAGTACAGCAGTGTGCGGTCTGATAGTTTCAACAAAAGCAGCATGCTGTTCACCCTGCAACATTAAAAACCATAAACGGATTGCACATGGAATTCCTTTGGCTGAGATTAAGTAGTATCTTTACCTGGCACAGTTTAAGTGCTGTCTGAATCACAAAGTTCCCATACTGATCAATAATGATATGCAACAACTTAGAATCATGCATGAGTTCGTTGATGATCCTATTACAGATCAGTCGTGGTGCTAGCTTCAGGCAATGCTCCACAACATGGGAACCACACTTCTGCATTGATAGATTTCGAAGTGACCTGCCAGCTCATCCACTATTCTGGTTGTTGCCCATTCAATATTGAGGGCCAGAATAAACTGAATAACATAGTTCCTGCAAGAGTATTATGCAAAGGCATAATAACAGCAATATCTTGAATATTATATGAGGATCTTTGCTAAGATTGTAGTATCATTCATATTAGATCAGGATATCTGCTAAGATATAGAGCAAGAGAGAACGAGCATACCCATATTGATCTTCTGAAAGTGCAAGGGCACTGGATGTAATCTTGCACAACAAATTGTTTCTCTGTTCATCACTTGAATGCTCGATACATTTCTGGAGGACACAACAGCCATGACGATCTCTTGCTAGTTGAAGATAGCGTGATGCAGCAGCCTCAAGAAGGAACTGCAACAGTTACACGGTGTGTGTTAAAATGAAGACCGATGAATTGTGACACACTCCTTTGGGCAGTCATATTTACAAAGTGTTCAAGGAAACTAGTATTTTCTCTGCTAGAAATACAGTTGTGGGCTACATACTCTATACTGTAGGATACAAAATTATATAGCTAATAAATTGAATAGACAGATTGTTTTCTAGTACACATAGTATTTTTCTGCACAAAATTTTAGTACAACCAACATGTACAAGTACTGCTGAAAACACACAAAAAGAATAGTGATATAACAACTTACTGTCTTGTGGTCAGGTAACAATTTCTGCAGGCAATGGAGCACAACATGACTCCCATAAGAATCAGTCATTAAACGCATTGCTCCAGTATTTAAGGCGGATACCACCATTGACACTTGGTCAGAGGTATTCATGGTGTCTATGACCTTCTGCACTACACGAGTCCTGAAATTTTGAAATTTTTCACTAATGTGTCCGAAAAAGAAGAGCAAAGCAAAGGTAGCATGACCAAAAGTGAACCAACCCCTTGGACTGCTGCGAAAAACATCAGAGATAAAAAGCAACAAATATGGATGATAAAACAGTAAAGATTATTGTGTTCATACCCATGCATATTGCAAGAAGCTTTATGAAGCGTTATGGGTGCTTTAGTGATTTCACGAATCATGTGTGTCCTTTGGTCAGTGGTGCACACTTCAAGAATCTTCTGCACCAAATAGTGAGCCATTGGATCCACCATAAGGTCACCAACGCTGTCAATTATTTCAGAAAATATTTTATCAATGTCCTCTTGAGTGCCTTCTGTTAATAATTTTTGCAGAAAACGACATGCGTCTTGATCCTTTGACAGGATGCATATACTTCCCATCACTTCATCAATAGATTTATATGCATCAGATTTTGAGGACAAGAATGGTGGATTCAGCAAGTGAGCATAGGGAGATAAATCAAAATCTTTTACTGAACTTCCAACGTCAGGCCTCATTAGGATCCTTTCCCGAGTAACTTGCTGTGTTGAGTTTATCACATATTTGATGGTGTGAGAAATGAGCGAGGTTACTAGCATGCTGGTGATGCGGTCCATATGGATTGAAAACCTTTTCTGCCCGTTGAAAATGATGAGAATTGCTACTACCACATGGACTGCCAGTTATATAAGATGTACAGTTCAGACTGCTGGTATTTCTTCTTTTCTGAACAGCAGCACCATTTAGGTAAGAATATCCATTTTCCAGCCAATGAAAATTTGATGTTCCAATATATGATGAGGACGGGCCCTTTGCAGGGGGGCAAACTGCAGCCTGCTCATTGCTCCTATGTTGAGAAGCACCAAACCCAGAAGGTTGTGTTTGTGGACATACATAATTCGGTTGCATAATAGAGTATTGTTGTACACCCATATTTTGCTGCCACAAGAAGTTTGAGCCAAAATTCTGATCATGTGGTGTGTACATCTGAGATTGCCACATTTGTTGCAAGGGTGAAGCTGATGCAGTTGATGGGTGGCAAGGAACACCCAAATTGCTATCAAAGCTGTGCAGCCCAGAGCTTCTAGAATCAAAGCTGTGCAGCCCAGAGCTTCTAGAAAATTTCCCCAGCTGTGGCGGAAACCTGTGAGACTGTTCCTGGAGTTCAACATCAGCGCTCTGCATGGCATGTTGCACACTGAACTGTAGATTCAGAGAATCATCTTGGAGTATTGCATTTGCATGCTGCTGGTTCAGAGTACCATCCACACGTCCAGATGGATAGTGTCCATTTGTCGGCGGCACATTGTGATGACTGGTAGGCGCATCAGTTGTGCGGGAACTGAAACTCATGCCCTCAAAAGCAAATGCCAAGGATTGCTCATCATACAGATTACCACTGTGAGAGAAACCAAAATGCTGATTGCTGGATGCGTCATACAACCCAAACTCCAATGATGATCTACTGCCATTCCGATAAGCCCTGGCAGCCAGAGGAGGAACGCTCCCATTGTGGACCTCCCTGTCACCAGCATTCCCCTGCCCAGCACCAGAGACATCGCTGCCCAAAGCTCTGAACCTGGAAGCATCCTGGCTACTCTGTGATTCCCCCATGATGATCAGGCGAACACTAGGCAGCAGCTGACACCCAGTAATAAATCAATCACACAATGCAGGTTCCTTCACTGTCCCTACAACACAAGCAACCCAATGCTGAAATCAGAGATCACGAAATTCAGATGAAATAGACATGAACAAAAGCGCTATCTTTTCGGATACTTGGAACAGACAATGCACCAGCAGAAAAGCAGGGAGGCAAAAGCTCCACACGGGAACAGAACAAATAGCTTTACACAAGACAGCAAGTCCTCAACAAACTAAAAAGGACATGAATCGCTGTGATCCGGGGGAGGCTCCGCTCATGTAAGAAGTTAAATCCACAGCCCAATATATAATCATGGTATCTAGACTGAGTTTTGGCAATCGAACAAAAGGGGAAAAGAAAAACGCCCACAAATACAATCCAGGCGGTTCATACATACAGATAACTAAAAAACAGTAACACTAGCAGAGAGCTCTGGGAGGTGAAATCAAAAGAATCCGCAATCAATTCTAGCACCGGAGTTCACGAAAACGCCGCCGAATGCAGCAGCATCGAGCTCCGGGAACCCACCCGCCGTGGTATAACCTGACACCACAACGCGGTTCAAGGTTCGAAAACCCCAAGAAAACCCCCACTCCCGGCGCCGATCACTCGCAATCCGCCATCAAGAGACGAAACGACGGACCCACAGATCGAAAAACCCGACCTTTCGACGAACCAGGCAAAGGATACCGACTGAAGCGACGAACTAACCGATCTAATCCGATCGACGATCCGCCAGTAAATAAGGAGGGAACGAAATTACGCAGCAGACTAGTACTCAGTAGTAGTATTACCTTAATGCCCGACGGTAGGTTCGGCAATCTTGATGGAGCTGGATGGCGGGGGAGCTGGGTGTCGGGGCAAGAAAGAGGCCGCGGAGAATCGGATGATGGGTTGGAGAAACCGCGGAGGGGATGAGATTTTACGAGAGGAGGAGGAGGAAGGGCAGGAGGCGGCGGCTTGGACGGGAAGGATGGAAAGAGGGGCGTGCGTTTCCTTCCGCAGGTGGTGGTGGCCCCTTGGACTCCTTCCTTTGCTCTCTGACTCTGCTTCCCCTCTCTCTTCAATCTTCTCTCATCTCTCTTCTACTACTAGAACAAGCGTATAGACGTTTCTGTCCCTGTCTCTTAATACTTTTTTTTTTTTTGGCGGATGCATGAATGACAGATGTTGCAGAGACGGTGGTGATGCCTTAGGGGTGATCTGGGTTTTTTTCATCATGTACGTTTTTTCAGGATTTCTTGGCAGTTAAGAGTTACAGATTTGGGTTGAAGATTGCGTGTTTAAATCGATTGTGCATTGCTAAATTGGAAGTAGGATTAGGATGTCTCCATATACTAGTATGTAGAAAAATGGTCTTTTTTCCCAAGTGGAGGATGGAGGTGGAAGACAGAAACTTTGGAAGGCATATATGTACGTTGTAGTCTTCTAAAGTTAAATTCAGAGACTTTATTTGTAACATGATATTTTTTATTTATTTGTTCATTTGAAAATGAAATTGTTGTGTGAAAAATCAGAATTAGTGTTTTTTCAACTTACTTAAACTTTGCTTTGAGAAATTGATTGGCTAGTTCCTCATGCTTATTCTAAGTTAGAGTATTGCAGTTGCAAGGATAGCAACAGAGAGAGAGTAGATTGGCATACAGCTGTACAAGAATCTTGCAGAAAGTTTGAGGAGCCTTCTTGCACTTAGAATTTCTTTATATATATACATACACGTATAATTTTCAAATTAATCAATGACGCACCTGTCTCATTGTAAAAAAAAAACATTATCAAACAAATAACGCACCTGTCTAGGTCGGACTCTCTTATATAAATATAGAGGGAAAAAGGGAAACTTTCTTGTCATTATCTCCTTTCCAATTTTTGTATTTTCTTCATTGCTTGTGAATTGCACGTACTCCTTACAATGTCAAAATCTCGTGTATTCCATACTCTACTTCTCACTTATGATCATGTTGAAATTTCGTGTTTTCTCGTGCTCCTACTTTTTTAGACCTCATTTGGTAGGGCACTTCTTCACCTTGGGTTCTAGCGACTGCAGAGTCGACCTACCAAACAGTTTAGTAAGAGTTATTATAAAACAACAACAAATTATGACTTCTCTAATACGGTTTTGGCTTCTGTAAATTCAAGGCCAGTCTTCAAAAATAACTAATTATTTTGGTTTCTCTTCAATTATCTCCATTTGAAAGTACAAAAGGATAAACCTTTAACAAAATGTTACTCTATTAACACATAATTTTTCAACCCAAATTAAGGTAATTGGATTTGAATTCAAATGTACTTACTCATCATTATGATTTTATAATTTTATACAAAATCAATAGAGTAAACATCAGTCAAAGCACATAATTATATGTCTAATTCCATTGACTCGAATCTTGAGAGATATATACCTCATTTATTAAACAATTAATTAAGTTAATTAAATATATTTCCTACCTCTGCTCTCCTCTCGTCCACATAGACGCTTTCTGCCCCTGCATCTTTTTACTCCTTGCCTACGACATAAGAGAGAGATTTTGGGCTGATGGTGATCTCGGGGTTTTTTTTTTTTTTTTTGTCAGGTGAATTTCGGAATTTTTTGGTAGCTAAGATATGCAGATTTGAGTTCGAAGTTGCGTGTTCAAGTCGTACGCGAACTGGATATGGAATGTTTTTGTACGTAGAAAGGTGGGTTCTTTTTCCAAGTGGAGATGGAATACTTTAAACTCTTTCATTTCTTAGTTCGCGTGAGAAACTGTGTTTCCTAGGCACCAATGGAGTCGTATAGCCTGTACGGGAAATTGATTGGCTAGTTCCTCGGTCTTAATAGTACTCCAAAATAGACTATTTACATAAGTCGCAAAAAAAGTAGACTATTTGCATGGATATCATCGAACAATAGCTTGACATAGTAAAACAAATTTACAAGTAATTGCACAGAAAGTTCAAAGAGCGTTCTTAGTCCAGTCTCAATGGAAGTTTTGTGAAAGTTTCATGGCATTAAATAAGCTGTCATAAAACTTGTTTTATGAGGATGAAACTTATTTTTATTATTTCCAATGTTTGTGAGCTTGGAAAGAGAACATGAAATCCCTATTGCCTATTGAGACTCACCTTACTCTCTTTTGTATCTTTTATTTAATAATTACTGCTATAGTAATTGAAATGACGCACCTGCTGGCTGCTGCCCAGGTCCAACTCTCTTGAAGAGAAAAAAAAAAAGATTTCTTTTGTCACTCTTTAGTTTTTTTTTTCCTTCCTTCTTTGCTTGCAAATTGTACTTCTTGCAAACTCATGTACTCACCCTGTTTCAGATTATAGATGATTTCTTACATTTTTAGAGATATAGACCTTTTATTGTCAAACTTCATTCTCGCTATGCACTTAGAAAAAGCAAACAACTTATAATTCAGTATAAAGGGAATAGTATTCTTCATCCTGTACGCTATTACCTGTATTTATGTCGAAATCATGTGTTTTCTCTTGTTTTTTATTTTCTTTTTCATCTATTAGGTTTGAAAATTGTAGAGCATCTCCAAGAGAGTGTCAAAATTCACTTGGTAAATCTTGTGATTTGGCAACTCTCTAAAATATATAGCAAGTGAAAAAAGAGTTTCTCTCCAATAGTTTGGCATAATTCATTTGCCAAACACAGATCAAACTTACATCGAGGAACCCCGAGACGAAAACAAAAAAATTATGTTTATATCCTTCCACCTCTTGAAAACTTACATCGGGAACCCCGAAGCGAAAAACAAAATTGTTTTTTCACCCTTCCACCTCTTCTAAAAGCTCGATGGCAAGTCGCGTCCCACGCGGATATATCCGCGTGCGGGAGGAAAGAATAGCAACTTGGGATAAATGAGGAGTTGATTTGAGGAGTTGTTGGAGAGGGTTTTTTATGATTTTGCCAAAAAAAATGAGGATAGCAAGTTGAAATACCAAGTTGTTGGAGATGCTCTAAGGAAGAAACTACTTTACGTGTCGAATCTAGCATAAAGCTAGTTTCTTTGGTTGGCCTTTTGGTTTTTTGAGTAGCTAAAGTAGGTTTGGCAACCAAATCAAAGGGACTCCAAGCATATCGGTTTCTATCATGTGATCTAATTCGAAAAGAGAAACCAAGATAGGAGTAAGTTATTAGCATTCTAGGATCGACATGGAAACCAAGATAAAGGCAAAATTATGAAACTACCCATATGAAGCTGTTTGGAATGTAACTGTTTGGGAAAGGGAAAAGGATAGAATGAAACATGTGGACGAGAGTATCCAATGTACTGGTCCACAAGCTACTATATATACTCTACCCCCCATCTCAAAAAAAGCTACTATACTCTACCCCCGTGCCATTTGCTCCTTTATTTCGGGATAATTTTTAAATCCCAAATATACAATTATTTTGGGGACAGGGGAAGTAATTTCTGTAAGTCACAGTTAACGTTACTATGTAAATTCATCAGAAATTCAGAATACATATTGTAATTTAGTAGTAATATTATATATAAATGAAATATCAAAGCCCGTATACGCCTAATCCGTTGATTGCTGAGAGATGTGATCCATTTATTGGAGCATTCATTAGTCAAACATATCCTACCTTTTCGAGTTTGACTGACACGGTAACGTAAGTACAAGTGATATTTTAAAATATGCTGAGGAGTTAAGAAGTATAATTTAGTTAGGGCGTTATAAATCCCTACCATAGGAAGGATTTCTATTGGCTGGGCAGGAGAGAGGTCATGGCGCTAGAAGGCTGCAAGTGCAAATCACTGGTCTCGCACTTGTCACAAGAAACTCCCTCTCACGGCTAACATGCCTCTTCACTCTTGTTCTATTTTTAAATTTTTTTTCAAAGCTGATGGCGCTAGCGATTTGTTGTTGATGTTGAGGACGCCCTTAAAGGTGGACTAGTATATCTTTCTTTAACTTTGATTGGCAACATACATTTTTTCCAAAAAAAAAAAGAGAATACACTGTCAAGAAAAAAAAATATATGAATGGGTTTGGATTCTGCCATTCTAAAGGGTTGCTTCAAAACCATTTATGTATTATATTAAATAAATATGCAAACGTAGAAAGCTTAACATCCATGTAGACTAGTATTTTAAAGGCAGTCAACAGTCAGCATTGCAAAAGGTTGCGCAATGACTTAAACTTTAGAGGGGTGAAATTTGAGAAATAAAATTCCAATCATGCCTTCGGAATTGACTTGTGAGCACACGTACTATTGATTTTAATTGACTTCTTCTGGATTTTTAAAAGACTGAGGCATGCGCTTTTGGACTGCCCCACCACACGAGCGGAATAATGTTGTAGCGCATTGTACGCCAGCAGGGATATAAAAAAACGTACGGCATCGATCATGCATGGACTCTTTATTTGCAAAGGATGAAGCAGATGCAATCATGCAACTAGTCATATCATTATCGTTATTATTTTAATATATAAGTTCAGGCTGCTTCTGTATGTATAATAACTCGATTTGCAACCAGAAGCCAAAAAAGGCAATGAAGATCAAGCAAAAGACAGCACACACCTTCCATTCCATCATCAAAGAAAAAGCTACCACCACACCGAGGATTATTATTTGTTAGTATCCAAATAGTTTATTAATTTTGATCCACGAGACTAAGGCACAAAATGAACCCTAGGAGAAATTAACAATTTATTAAAAAAAGTAAAACCGGTTCACACCGTCGAGCGTGTAATGGTTCAACCACATGCTTAAATATTAAGGAATAGTAGTGCATAACTTTACTAGTGACTTTTTCTGTAACTTCACCAAAGGCGCATATGAAAACACATGATATCGGTGTGAAACATGGCACCGATCCACGTTCCCTGTCACAGGATCTTATACCAACTTTTACTTACGGTACACCTAGTGCCCGGACGTCCGGCGCTAGGATGCGTCCGAACGCACCATAGAAAAACACATCTACGTACAGAAACAAACGTCCAGCGTGCGTGCACGCGTCCCCATCCGTCCTATCTCCTCCACACCCCTGTCCCACCACTGCGCTCACGCTCCCACTACAACCCCCCTGTCACGTCCCTTTTGCAGGTCCTGCCGCGCCGTACAGCGCCACAACTATTTCGCGCTGCATGCGACGCCTGCGCTGCCGAGCCACAAGGAGAAGGGCGTGTAGCGTCTCAAATTTTGAAGGACCCGACCACGAGGTCGTATAGATGCCCTGCCGGCTTTGGGAGAGACGATGCGGCGAAAAGCGAGGAGGAGAGATGCAACACTCGATCTACTTTTGAAACATCAAAATACAACAAATGCAACATATGTCCGAAGGAAGTTGAAACATTTTAAATATGCTTTTGAAATACTTGAAGAAAAACATCCGAAATACACTTGAAAACCATTGCAACCATACAAAATATCCAAATAAAACACAGACAACGTGTGTGTGAAACATGTGCAACATTCAAATAAACACAGCTGCAACATGCGTCTAGAAAACACAGATGAAACATAGTTCTAAAAAAATATTTGAAACACTCGAAAGATACTCTCGCAACATGCATCTGAACCAATCACAACATATGCAACATCTCGCGATCTACTTTTGCAACATCCATATGATTCAACTGCAACATGCCTATGAAACGTCTGAAACAATTGAAATATACAATTGCAACATAGGGTGGAGAGAGAGAGCGCTTGGCGTAGAGAACGCCATAGCCACTGGATCTGTAGGTATTGGGGACTCCAGGTGGGGCAGAATGCCGGTCTGGTGGGAGGAGCGCCGCCGGGGTAAGAGAGAAGGACGCCGGGATGAACGAGCCGCCACAGTAGGGAAGGAGAACATCGTGGTAGGTGAGGGCGCCGCCGGATCGGGACTGAGAACACCCCCACAAGGTTGGGAGGGAGGACGGCGCCGTTGGTGAAGAAGACGCTGCCGCCGCTGGTGGAGAGGAGGACGCGACCACCAAGTGGTGAGGAGGACGCCGCCACTGACCAAGGAGGGGACAGGGTTTGGAGAAGATGGGTGGGAAAAGCGGAGGCGGTCGCTGGCTCTCGTCACGACGGAGTCGGGATCGCAAACTGCGCTGATTTTTTTCTTTTTTTCCTTTTGGAAGTCGGAGGGGAGTGGGGAGTGGATAAGAATGGAGCCAAGGGAGAGCGCTGGGCTGTCAGGCCCAGGAGCCGCGTGTCCGACTCTAGTTGGATGCCCCGGACGGCGTAATCATATCATTACTTATACCAACTTTTACTTATCTCTAGATCTCGTCAGGACTAGCGATGGATGCCCCCCACTTTAGAGGTTGGAACGTTTCGTACTGCCACAACGTGTCACTGACGCTGGGGCCCACGAAGGTGTGGTCGCCATTTGACCCTTTGACCTGGCCCATGCATGCACAGAGGATAAAAAGTACTATTATGCTATCAATGAACGAATGAACCTTCCTTCTACTGTGTGAATGTGATTTCCGGCCGGATAAACGGGATCGGCGTAGCATCAACAGTCAAACAGATATGACAGAAAGGTACAGTGTCAAGTCAAGCGGAAAAGTGCAGAAGACCGCAGCACCATCAGCCGCCTGACACGGCCAAGAAAGAGGTCCCGGTCCGGTCCGCAGAAATCACCTGGATTCAGACAACAGAGAGACACGGCCAACCACTGAGATCGTGACGCTGACACGTCGCTCTTGTGAACAAAAAAGTACTACTGTTATACTAGTCAGTCAACGAGACCTCTTCAAACAATTCTAGTAGGCGCAAACGACTGGGAGCGTGTGGTGGATTGCTGGCTGATGACTGCTATTTTTTTTTTCGGTAATGATACCTGTAAGACGTCCGGACGCCGTGACCCATCCGGACGCCCCTCCCCACGCTCCCCCCCTTTCCCCGGGCGGACGGCGGCGACGGGCGACGGCGACGGCGAAGCCCACCAGGTAGGCCTCCTCCTCCTCCTCCTCCTCTCTCCCTTCTGTCTCCCTCCTCCTCCTCGCGCCCCACCGCGCCATGGCAAAGAGCGCCCCCGCCCGGCGAGCTCCACCCCTTCTTTCTCCAACTCCGTGGGGCATAGAATGTCCGCCGGGCCGGGGGGGGGAAGGGAAGCCAGCGGTGGGGATGTAGGCGGCGGCTTAGGTAGCCAAGCGGCAAAATGGGCGGGGCCGTGTCTAGGGCGGGCGCCATGGCCGGAGCTTGAGCTCGGCGGTGGAGATGGCGGCGTGGGGGGGGGGGGGGAGGGAAGAAGGAGGCCGCAGTGCGCCGTAGGGTTCGCCGAGCTCCAGCGCGCCGCGCCGGAGTTCGGCGAGACCCTTACCGCGCGGGCGGTGGGCGGCGGGCGGCATGGCAGGCGGGCGCGAGATGGAGGGCGGGGGGAGGGGGACGCCGAGCGTGGAGAAGAAGGGAGGCGTCGCGCCGTCGTCGGGGAGGCCGGGCGTCCGGACGCACACCGGCGTCCGGACGTCCGGGCGGCCCCTACCCTTTTTTTTTCTCTAGATATTCATGTTGGTTATATAAATTGGCTGATTTTGTTATGAATCTGATTGATAAGACAAACGTATATATTATCCAATAAATATTACAATGTGAGTAAAGTACTTGCTTAGAGGAAAGATGGGAAAACCACTACCACGTTTAAACTGTTATCTCTTGGGATCGAAGAAAGGCTAACAAATTAACAATCCTAGTACAAGTATGTCATAATTGTACTCGCTTGTGGTTTTTTAAACGTCTTATAGTGTCCAAACGAGAGGAAAGAGAAACAAACTGCAAATTCGTGAATCATAAAATTGCACTCGCTTCAGCTATCAACTTCTTCTAACATGGTCAATAGCGTCAAACCTTTTTATCCAAAAAAGGCGCATCAATCTTTTTCACTGTAGCATAAAGTTATTATGGACGAATCAAATGAGTTACCGTAGAGGTGAAAGCACATGAACTTGAAACTACCGGCTCTCGCATGCTACAATGCATCTACAGTAAGTCTATAGCTTTAATGCTGAAGCAAAGCTGGGAAAAAAACTATACCAAATAAGTCTTAAATAAAAAATTCCTATATTCCAAACTGACCTATTATGGATTTGTTCCGCACGCCACATCTAGCGTGGTGATCGTGGAAAATTCTCATTGAATATTCGGATCATCATATAACCCGGTTGATAAGACAAGATGATTGATTTGCTATGAAAAAAAGTACTATTTGAAAGCTCGGCTGATATGAAAAACGAATAGAACGATTACAAACGGACACGTCTTCCGCTTTAAGAAACCGTGGCTTTTTATTTAGACTGATGACCAGCGTCTACCACCACTCGTTTTCCGGTTGCCACAACTGACCGCAACATTTCCCGAACGGCATCTGCACTGTTTGCTCCAATCCAGTCTCCAGTCTCCAGTCGTTGCCTTTGTTGCCTCTTTGGGTTCGGTTGCTAGTGCGGTGGTACACGACACGGTGCGTGGCTGTCCTGCTGACATCTTGCCGATTCGGTGACTGCATGTAAAGCTCGATTGCGTGCATCCACGGCTGTCACGTCGCAAAAGTGAAGTGAGAACTCGATGGATGGATGGGCACTTGGGCAGAAAAGAGGATAGTTGTGGCTACCTAGCTTAGGCTGCAGGAGCCATAGATTGCATGTGCAACTTGAATTACTCTTTAACAAGTTTTTTTGCTTTATACATTTCTTGGGACAAATACGGATAGAAATTAAATGATTTCGCCTGGGCTAATAGCTGATTACACTTCACTATCTGTCTTGAGTTACAGTACAACATGGCTTTATATAAATTCCCTTATTTCCAACAAGCGCGATACGTCTAATTAAAAGGAATAATTAACTCACAACTCCATGTGAGTCTGTAATACCCATAGCCTAAATAGGTCAATTTAGAGAAGGGTCCCCTCACAAGGAGGAGAAAGGATTTTGTGGGCCCCTTTTCATGACTTTGTAGCTTAAGAGCCCAACATAAGAACATATATAACTCCATGCGAGCCTAAAATATCTGCAAAATTTTCGCAATACAAACATGCTTGGCTTTATAGGAGTAATCATTTCTAAACCCTTTTTTTGTTTTCATTGTAATTTCTTTTACCTCACGGAGGGACTTGGGACACAGTCCCATAGGCGCTGAAGCTACAAAGTGGTTAATGGTAATTTATCTAGCTAACAAAGGTCTTGTCTGCTTTTTTTTTTTTTTTTTTTTTTTTTTTTTTTTTTTTTTGCGATCAGGAGATTCATTCATTCAGGGGTATCAAAGTTACAATCGGAGGCCAGCAGGTTCAGTACACTGGTCGGGGCTATAGACCACCACCCAATCCATGTATCACCCTCAAACTTTCTGCATTTATTAGCACTAGAAATTAGCTAACTAATAACCAATAGTTGCTAGTATTTTTTAACTAGCAACTAAGAAAGTTTGAGGGGCCTTCTTGCACTTTTTACAATTTTCATTTTCATATACATAATTATCAAATTAATTAATGACACACCTGCCTAGGTTCGACTTTCTTGTCATTATCTACGTTCCAGTTTTTGCATTTCCTTCTTTCATGTACGTACTCCTTGCAATGTTGAAATCATGTGTTTTCTCGTGCTCCTATTATTCTTAATCTTCAATTCAAAAAAGACCAATTATTATATTAGTTTCTCGTCATTTGTCTCCATTTGAAAATAAAAGGCGTAATAGCCAAATTGGCCCCTGAACTTTCATCGAAAGATCAAATTGGCCCCTCAACTATCAAAAGGCCAATTTGGCCCCTGAACTTTCAATTTCGGTTCAATCTCATCATCCGCCCGGCGCGCCGTCGCTCACTCCATTAGCACAGTAACTTTTGACATTTTTCTATAGTACTGATATTTGTTTATTTCATAACTAATTATTATTGCATGCTAAATTCATAAAATTTTTTGTGTAGCCTCTTCATGATGTACTCTACCTAGGAAAAATATGAAACCTAGAAAATAAATAGTTTTTGTATGTTTTAAAATTACCTTATTTAATTAATAAATGTAACTTCTATGATTTTTGCGAGGTCAAAATAAATATCCAAAAATTATAAAAAAATTGATTTGTAGCTGCTTTATAATGATATCAACATATATAGAAGGGGATTAGGATAAAACTTAAAACTCAAAACTCAAAATTAATTAAAAAAATGGGAGTTTTAAGTTTTGAGTTTTGAGTTTTAAGTTTTATCCTAATTCCCTTTTCTTAACTAAATAATTAATAAAACTTAAAACGCAAAAAACTCAAAATTAATTAAAAAAGGAGAGTTTTAAGTTTTAAGTTTTATCCTAATCCCCTTTTATACAGGTTGATATCATTATAAAGCAGCTACAAATCAATTTTTATAATTTTTGGATATTTATTTTGACCTGCAAAAATCATAGAAGTTGCATTTATTAATTAAATAGGGTAATTTTAAAACATATAAAAACTATTCATTTTCTAGGTTTCATATTTTTTCTAGGTAGAGTACATCATGAAGAGGCTACACAAAAATTTTCATGAATTTAGCATGCACCAATAATTAGTTATGAAATAAACAAATATCAGTACTATGGAAAAATGTCAAAAGTTACTGTGCTAATGGAGTGAGCTGACGGCGTCGGGTGGAGGATGAGATTGAACCAAAATTGAAAGTTTAGGGGCCAAATTGGCCCTTTTGATAGTTAAGGGGTCAATTTGATCTTTTGATGAAAGTTCAAGAGCTAATTTAGCTATTACGCCAAAATAAAAAGGATAAACCTTGAACAAGCGGTTACTCCTTTGTGTTTTCAAACATCGCATCCTCATTTATACCTAATTCACACAAACGTATGCAATAATCTTGAAATTTAGAGGGGGGATCTAAAATAATTCCTTTTTTGATTGCGCTTGCGCCCTCCACGTGTGCCGCGGAAACCTTTATTTATTCCAACAAATCATGCCCTCTGAATTGACTTGTTAGCCTATAGTGGAGTGTTCTTTTTACTTTTTATTGACTCCGTCCACTGGTTGAGTTGGGTTTGGGTCAGGCATGCGCTTTTAGACTGCCCCACGAGGGGAATGTTGAAGCATTGTGTAGGTCAAGAATATAAAAATGGCATCATGGGCTCTTTGCAAAGGATGAAGATGCTATTGTTGCGTGATTAGAAGAGGCTTCTTCTGCATTTATATAACTGAGTTCAACAAAAGGAAAAGGAATGAAGATGAAGCAAAAGATTAACTTCCATTCCACCATCATTAAAAAAAAAAAAAAAAAACTCACACACTGGGGTTTATTTAAAGTAAAATACTAGTAGTTTAGATCCACGAGACCAAGTCACAAAATGACCCCAGAAAAAGTAGAACCGGTTCACACCACATGCTTGGCCTTAAAAGAATGTCATCGTAGGATACATACTACAAGTTTGATTTAATTTATAGAAAATATGTACAATATTTATATCTTCAAATAATTTTATTAAAAAACTAGATCCAAAAATCTTTCCGAGGATACTAATTATGATATTAATCGATGATATTTATTATTTATTAAAATTGCTGGTATTTATTTCTCGAGAAACACGATGACATTCTTTTTAAAGACGGAGAGAATAACTTTACTGATCACTTCACCTGTGTGGACTTAGTAGTATGCAAACGAAATCCTAATCATATCATCACTTTACCTGTGTTATATGTAACTCTTTATCGGGGAAAGAATCGGCGCTCCCTCAGCGCTCCGGGCACTATTCATGTGGGGCCCTTCACTATTCATGTGGGCCTCGCATACACAGTTCTTTTTTTTGTCAGCTTCGTTTTTTCTTCCTCTTTAAGCCGGCACACTGGCGTCTAATCCACCGCACGATCATCGCGTGACTGTTAAGAAAAGTCCTCCGTATGTATAGGAGGAATTCACCATACCGGACTCCTCCATGCGTCTATCTTGCTGTCGCCGCTAGCAGTCCTATTGTGCCACCGTATTTAAAAGAGGATATATATATTGTCTTGAAAAGTAAAAGGCTATCTAGTGTAAAATTCACTAGCTTCTACCATTCGATCGTGGATTTTTCTAATTTTGCATTAGTTGTTCTTAGAGATAACCTTGAGTAGTTATTACTGTCTTTTACATGCAGATGCGTATACCACAACACACAGGCACAATCACTAACTTGGCATCGCGCGCGTAACCTCCTAGTAATATATCAACAGTCCACGTAACTTCACTGCAAATACTCCGTACTAGTGGTCAAGCGGAAAGGGGGAAGACAGACCACGGCAACTCTCTCAGCATGACACGATCGCCTGGAGTCAACAGATATGACAAGAAGGCGTGTGGCCATGTAACTTCACTGCAAATACTAGTGGTGGTCAAGCGGAAAGGGAGAAGACAGACCACGGCAACTCTCTCAGCATGACACGGTCACCTGGAGTCAGAGTCAGCGCCGCGGCGACTGATGATGACGCCGACCCACAAGATCGCTGTCATGTCGTAACAAAACATTAGTGTACCGGCTCCTACTTTTTTCCTCAACGTTAGTTAGTAATATTAAAAAGAACATTCCACTATGAATACTTGCTCAGAGAAAAGAGATGATTGAAACACACCGGCTTCACACAGGGATTAGAAAAAAAAGAAAACTGGTATCATATCTAAATTGGTAATATATATAATCCCTTCGTAATCCAAGAGAGGCTTTAGTAAAAGCTATTTCATAAGGTAGCTCTACGACTACATATATTAATTAATAACCATATAAAGTTGTAGTTGTAAGAAATTTCTATGCTCCAAACTGACTTAGCGTGGATGGTCTTCCACGCCATGCTTTGGCGTGGAGTGGTCCTTGTCGAATGAAATTCCCATGTTACAAACATGCAATTAGACTGATATGATCAGTGACACGCGCTACCACTCGTTTTCGGATTTTTTATTTTTATTCCTTTTTTTAAAGTAATTGCATTTATAATCACGTCCAAAAACATATTGCACGCGGTGTCCCCTTTGGTCGCGCCACCCGCCCGGGCGTGACCAAAGCACCGTGTCACGCCCGATGCGTGTGGCGTGGACAGGGGCGCCACGCCGGGCGCAGCGCCGGCGCATGCCGACGTGGAAGACGTCGGGCCCACCCGGCCGCGCCCCGCATGCATGCATGGCGTGACAGGCCGTCACGCCAGGCGTCTTTGGCGGGGCGACCGCTAGGGTTTGGGGCGGCCGGCGGCCCATGTAACACGGGGCCCCGTCACGCCATCCCGCCTGGCGCGACGAGCGGATTTAGGGTTCGGGCAGTTTCTTTTTTCCTCTCTTCCTCCATTTCCTTTCTTCCCAGCCGCGTCCGCCCGAATGCCGGCGCCGCCGCCCGCCATCGCCGCCCGTTCCGGCCTCCCCTTCTCCTAGCGCCGCCGCCCGCCTCCCAGGGAGCCAGCGCCGCCAGGGAGTTGAGCGGCGACCCCCGCGGCTCTCTCCTAGGGGCCACGGCGGCCCCCTCGGGGTGCACGAGCAGGGAGGCTCGTGCGCCGAGGCGCCAGCGCCGCCACCCGCCCCCACCTCGCCGGAGGTGCTTGTCCGGCTCTTCCTCTCCTCGGATTCCTCATCTAGGCCAAAGGTATAGCCTTATACCCGTGATTTTATGGTTTATTGGGATTGGATGTCTATTTTAGGATGAATGAAAATGTGGTTGATGTGGAGTTGTGTGTCATCGATTATTATAACTTAGTACGTAAATTCGATGTATCATATGCTATGCTCGTGGAATTGACGTTTAGAAGTTGTTGCATGGACGTGAGTTTAGTTTACATGGAGGTTTTGCATAGGAGTAGTTTTATGTTGCAAACGATAGGTGTGGTTGAATTCTCGTTGATTTGTGATTTGATTAGTCACTTGGTATTTTGTAGATGGACCGGTTAGTGAGATTGTTTGATGGTGGCAAGGTGAAATTGAATGGGGAGTTTGAAAGCATGCATGAACAAGTTGAATTCTTTAGTGCTACACCTAGCTTTGATGAATTGGTTAGCAAATGCCGCGAGAAATTTGGGTGGCCACTAAATTTGAGGGGTAGATTTGACTGTGGGAAGGAAAGAGCTCATTATGTGTTGATGCCGTTGACATGTGGGGATGAATGGAACAACTACGTAGATGTAGTGAAGAGTAGTAGTGTTAGGTGCTTGGAAGTTGTTGTGGAGAAGGGTTGCAATCCAATAAACTTGCCTGTGGATATTGAGTTGGATGTAGATGCGGTAGATGACGGAACTCAAGAGGAAGCACCAGACCGGGTAGTTGGTAGTCAAGTGGTTAGATCAATGAATTTGGGTCTCTTGAATGATGAATTTGATGTAGATGACATGCTAGAAGATTTGGAGGAAGGTGGCATGGAAGATGAGTTAAGTGATTTAGATGACGATTAAATCGGGGGCAAGTTCTTCCGAGGATATTTTGGAGGATGAGTATAGGTCCGAGGATAGTAGCTTCGATGACAAATGACTATGCTTTGGGGCATCTTTGATGGAGTCCTATGGAGTTGTTGGTGATGGGTCTTTGAGAATGGAGTACAATGACCATGAACTTAGGCAATTGAAGATGGTACATGTGGAGGTACCTTCTGTACCTAACTTCATGGACATTTATATGGTTGATGAGGCAATATGTGACACAGGTTTGACATCTTTGGCCGAGGCAGTGCCTGAGAGTGAGGATGTTGAGATAAAGAAAGGCATGATGTTTGATACCTTAGAGCATATCCAATACTTTCTGATGGACTATGCAGTTAGGTATCATAGGCCATATTACGTGACCCATTCTGATAGGAACAAGAGGTATACCGTGTTATGCAAGCAAGGCTGCCATTGAGGGGTATGGGCACGGAAACAGAGAAATGGAAAGTGGAAGATTCGCAATGTTAGGCAACCTCATAAATGCCGAAGTTCCAAGCCGAAGGGTGTACATGCCCAAAGCACTGCCAAATATCTTGGACGCTGTCTTGTTGGTCTCGTTAGGGCCGATAGTGACACATCGATTTCTTCAATTATTGAGACCATATTTGATTTTACAGGATATAGAGTTAAGTACTCCAAGGCTTGGAGGGCAAAGCAATATGCTATTGAGTTGTTATGGGGCGATTGGAAAGAAGCGTATAACCAAGTTCCTAGGATTCTAAGTGCGATGAAACATTTTAATCCTAGGATGAGGTGGTTTCCTTGCTCTGGTCGCATTGTGACCGACGTGGATGGCTTTCCAAAACATGTTTTGCAAAGGTTTTATTAGTCTTTCCTTCAGTCGGCGGAGGCATTCAAGTATTGTCGTCCTATAGTACTTGTTGACGGCACCTTCTTGACAGGGAAATATAGGGGTGTGTTGATGATTGCTGTTGGAGTTGACCCAGACAATCAACTAGTCCCTTTAGCATTTGCGATAGCTGAGGGTGAGAATGATGACAGCTGGTGTTGGTTCATGAAGTTAGTGAGACAATTTGTCCTCCCTCATTATACCAAGATATGCATGATTTCAGATCGACACCATGGGCTGCTGAAAGCTGCCCAAGAGCAAATAGGTGAACGGTCACCTCTTGAGCATTGATGGTGCATGAGGCACTTTGCACCAACATATGGAGAAGACAGAAGAAAAAAGGTCGGTCGTGCAAAACTAAAGTCTCTTTGTGGATGTCGGACGAAGGAAAAGTTTGATGAAACACTTGCGGAGTTACACAAGGTGCTTAATGGTAGTGCAAGAAGGTGGCTAGACGATCAAATGCCTCAGAGGGAGAAGTCGGCTCTTGCATTTGATGTAGGAGGTATGCGGTACGGTGTCATGACTACCAATGCTTCGGAGTCGTTCAACAAAGTGTTCAAGGGTATCCGTGCCGTCCCCGTGTCTGGCATTGTGGAGTACACTTTTAGGAAGTGCAACGAATATTTTGTGAATCGTTGGAACATAGCAAATGCCTCCAAAGAGAAATGGGGGAAAGCCGGTAGAGAGCACTTAGCTCTTTCGGAGACTATAGCTTCCAACCAAGTTGGTGAAGCTTACGGACCCACAAGGCTAGTGTACAACATAAGATCAGCAGGAGGAACCAATCCTGGGGGGAGAAGTATGGGGGTCGAAACTATAGGGTTGACGTTGACAAAGGAGAATGCTCCTGCAACATTCCACAACTGTTCCATGTCCCTTGCTCTCATGTCATAACAGCTTGTAAGTATAGAGGCTTAGATCACGAGAGTGCAAAGTTTATGTCTCCTTTGTACCTCTTGTCAAACACCCTAAAAGTTTGGGAATCAAGTTTCGAGCCATACCTAGATCCTAGCCAATGGCCAGAGTATTGTGGCTTGGAATATGTTCCTGATCCGGAGCTTTTAAAGACAAAGAAGGGTAGACGAAAGAAAAAAGATTGCGTGGGGTTATGGATGCATCAAATGGTTACGGTGTTGATATGTATGGTACTGGAGATTTCGATGAGGCACCGGGGCAACTTCGTTGCTCCAAATGCCACAAAACGGGACACACAGCCGCCACTCATAAGAAACATAAGAAGAGCAAAACATGAGGATAGTTCAAACCAATAACTTCTATTTTTTAACATTGCAAGGTAGATATGGTAGAACTTACTGTATGGTTATCTATTTTTATTCATATTGCATGTTGTATTCCCAAATTTAATCCACTAACGTTGTTTTCATGTTTGAATACTTGCAGGATGGCGCACCCTCAATACCCTCTTCTTGACACCCACTACGACAGGGACCACTGAGCTCACCTCATCATGGATGAGGGCAAGGTGAGTGCCTCTTGTGTTTTTGTACAGTTTGTAACTTTGCCCATGGTAATTGTACTCACCGAGCCCTTGTGTTTTTGCAGGACTTGGGCCCTCTTCGTCCTCGTACTCACCAACCCCTTAGGTGGGACGAGCGCTACGCTCCCTTCCTTGCAAGGGCAGGTTTCCTGACGCTGGCTCGGGCTATCAATGCCGGGCTCCCTAACTTGGATGCTCCACTGATGACAGCTCTAGTGGATAGGTGGCGTCCTAAGATGCATACCTTCCATCCTCCTTGCGGGGAGATGACCGTGTCTCTTCAGGATGCCGCCTATATTCTGGGACTCCCCATTGACGGACATGCCGTGACGGGGGTGACAGACACAGAGAACTGGAAGGATTTGGTGCGAGGGGTTCTACGGGATCGAGCCCGGCCGATCCCGAAGAAGGAAGGAAGGAGAAGAAGACCTCAGGTGTAAGTTCTGCCTGGTTGCGTTAGCACTTCGATTTCTGCCCACCCAATGCTGAGGCTGACGTCGTAGAGAGGCATGCTCGTGTGTGGATGTGGCACATGGTTGCTAGTTTCTTGTTGCCAGATGCCTCTGGGAACACGGTGTCATGGATGGTGCTGCCTCAGCTATCGGAGCCATGGGAGAATATTGCACAGTACAGCTGGACGTCCGCCACACTTGCATGGTTGTATCGGCAGCTATGTGAAGCTTGCAGGCGTGGTGATGAAAGCTCAAACTTGACTGGGTGTACTTATCTGCTGCAAATCTGGATTTGGGAGAGACTTCCCATTGGTAGGGTTCATCGCAAGGAAGTGCCTGTAAGTAAATGGTTCCTTTAGTCAATACATTTCCATTCAGTAGTGCCTGTAGTTTGGTTTTACTAACAATTGTTATTTCCACAGGCGTGGAATCATAATGATTGTGGACCCCCCGTTTGCTATCTATGGAGAGACGTGGTCTCTGTCCGTGGGCCTCCGAAGCGCCGTGTAACACCCCGGTGTTACGTTAACCTGCCATGTCATCATCATCATTGCATAAGCATTCATCATTAGAAAACCCTAATTCAAACAATTAAAATGAGTTTATGATTCTAGGGTGTTGCTTGAGTGCTTTTGTATCACATGTGTATGTGTTGATAATTTAAACTTCACTCACATGTTTACTTTTATCGATAAAAACAATTAACTAAAATGAATCTTGATGTTTGCAAGTGCTTGGCTAACTCTTACTCACACCCCAAAGATGTTTTACAAGTCAAGTGAGGTGCAAGGAAGAACCAAATTTGAAATTTGAGTTCAAAATCCTAAACCCTAGCTTGATGGCTAAGTATAGGAATTTGAATTTCACTTTCAATCTTGGTGAGCTAACCATAATCAATTTTCTAAATAAAAGTTGCTAACCATTGGCACCATTTCAAAGTATGAAGTTTGTACTATGAAAGTGTGCCATTGGTTGAGTTTGAAAAAAAGTGCCACAACATCACTAATTATTTGCCTAAAAGTCCAATTTGAAATTCCTTTCCAAAAACCCTAAATTTCAAGTGTTTTTGCCCCCTTTTGCAATTTCACCTCAAAATATTCAAAATTTGGGAAAACTCCAAAAATACAGTTTGTGCATCTCTTTGAGCTCTACAACTTTGGTATATAAAGTTTTTCAAGTTTTAAAATAAATTTTGAAGTAATTTCAAAAGTAGTTTGAATTGGAAAATGTCTCCTTTTAAGTTTTAAACTCTAATTCAAAAATTATTTAGTTTCATGAAAAACTCCCTAAATTAAAGTTGTAGATATTGAGAAATAGAACAACTTTTATTTTTGGAGATTTTTCATCTTTTATTCAAAATTTGAAAGTAATTTTAAAATCCCTAAAGTTAGGGTTTTGTGTTAAATTCAAACTTGAAGTTCAAATTCAAAAACTAGTTTGAATCTGATAAAACTTCTTTAATAAAACTTGTAGAGCACAAAATTTTGAACAATCTGTATTTTGGGATATTTTTGTGTACAGTACAATTTTTGAAAATAATTTTGAAAATAGAAAAATGAGGTGGCAAATCTTTCAGATGGGGGACGGGGGGGCACCTCACCGGGCGTCCATGCCGGCCGGTCGGCCGGCGGCGGCCGCCGTGGCTGCTCTCGCGTTTTCCCGCGTTTCGCGCTTCCAACAAGCTCAACGCCGTCGCGAAGGTACCGGCCACCACGTCGATGCCTTCACTGCCTATAAAACCCACCGTCGTCGACGTTTCTCTCTTTTCCTCCTTCTCACCGCCGACGACCACCGCCACCGTTTCTCTGCCAAATTCGTGCTCCACACGAGATCATCGTCAATTAAGCCTTGCCACCAGCTCCGCTACTCTTTTGCGCACACACTGAGCCTGTCCTTACTTTCCCCCGCCCGTCAGAATCGCCTTGCCGTCGTCATCTTCTCCACGGCCGGCCATCATCGCCGCCCGTGAGTTTTTGCGCCGCCGTTGCGGAGCGGTGGGTAGCCGCTCGTCGTCTCCTTTCTTTTGTCCGAGCTCCGCTGCCCATTACTGATGGCCATCGGCCTGTCCTTTTCTCTTGTCGTGCAGAGTTGTCACCGGGACGTCATCTTGCCGTTGTGTTCGCAGTCGCCATAGCCACGGTCATCGCCGTCCATCTCCTTCCGCTCATCCTCCAGCTCGTCTCGTTGTTGTTTTGAAGTCTCGGTGAGCCTCCGAGTACGCCCAAGGTGTCGATTACGCCTACCTCGTCGTGACTGCCGGAACACCGTGAGTCCGACGAGCTCCGTGTGCCCCGAGCCGCCATGGCCGCCGCCCGCCGGTGCTCCGTGAGTGAGAGAGGGCGTATGGTAGCTTGTTAAGTGCGGTTCGGTAAGAGGGAGCGATCGGTGCGCTTGGTTTCTCCGGAGGAGCGTCGCCGGCAAAGGGCGGCCGCCCGCCGTGCCGGCGTTGTTGTCTTGCGCGTCCGGAAGAAGAAGAAGAGGAGGGAAGGCGCCCCGACAGGCGGGTCCGGCCTGTCGGCGGGCGTGAGAGAGGGGGGAGAGGGCCGCGAGCCGAGCAGGCCGCGCGGCGCGTCTTTGCTTGCGGGCCGATGGGCCGCCTGGTAAGCCCAACGCGAGTGATAAAAAATGTTTTCTTTTTTCCTTTTTAATTTTCCAGTGCTGTTTTCACCTTTTTGTATTAATTTATTTTGGGCAGATAAAAAAATGTGAGAAAAATATGTATGTGTTCCTTGTGATATTCTCTGTCCAAGAAAAATACTAACTCTGAGTTTTCAATAAAATTTAATTATGCTTTAATTTGCTCCTTTAATTGATAAATGCAACTTCCATGATTTTTAATAATTAAAATATAAGTTCAAAAATTATGAAATTTGTTTTGTGTGCTAATTAGGTGATGATGATCTTAATTATGAAGTTTGGTTAAGTTTTGATTAAGTTTTGTATTAAGCTTAATTAATCCCTTTATTAATTAATGTTTAGTTAGTTAATTCTTTGATTAATTAGGGTTTAATTAATTCCCAATTAGCGAGTTAATTAGTGGCTTTCAACGACTGTAAAATGGTCAATAAATTAGTAATCACCTCTAATCACCATTAGGGTTGCTTGATTTTGGGATTGAGTGATGACCCTAGGTCATTACCCCCTAATGACCTTCGGCATTTCATGTTGATTGCGTATCGCTAGTCCGTCATCGTCGGCGATAGTTATACCTTCTTAGTGCAACTATACCGTGAAGGAAAGTTGTACTCAAGATAGACTAATAATCGTTGCATCATTATCGCATGCTCTTTTGTTTATTGCATTGTAATCATGCATCTTTATCGTGTAGCTGTCGGGTCTGAGGAGGAAGTCGAGCCGTCTCCGGTTTCCGAAGAGGTTGGATCTGATCCCGGTGATTGGGTAATCGAGCCTCACTTCTTCGAGCTCCAAGGCAAGCCCCGGATGCATTCAAACCCGTCCTTATATTTCGAAAGTTTTTATGATTTCATGTGATGATATAATGCATTAGGTGTAGGATTTGTGTGCTATCCTACTTTGATGCATTTACCGTACCTTGTTACATTACCCTGTACACCTGTTTTGATTTCGAAATGCTTAGTTGCGCTTAGCCTTGCTACTAGTGTAGGTTTTGATAAATTGTTTTCGAAAGGTGATAACAATACTCCCCGAAGGGAATTTACGAAAACCTGATGTTGCTTGTTGTTTATCCTTGTTCCGACGGGGTCAATGGTATACAACAAGAACATGATGATGAGTAACTTCGAGACGTCGGTGGAGTGACTTGCATCGGGGAGGGGCTATTGCCCCGATGTAGTGTCGTCCACTTGTGTCGGTTAAGGACCGTCCGTTGTTTGGCGCTGGGATCATGAGGTTATTGGATGGTACTAGTCGCATGCTAATGGCGGTAAGCTCCACTTGGACTATTCGTTACTAGAACGGATAGTAGCGTGTACCATCCTACGATGCGCACCGCCCCGGGTGACCGAGCGGCCGTAGAGAGGTGGTGTCTTGTACACCCGTTCTGTATGGAGAAATCTAAGCGTTGAGTTGATGTATGTAAGATGTTCGGTCCTGCATACATCGTGTGGCTAGGAAGCCCCAAATTGGGTATATAAAGCGATTCGAATCGTCGTGTGCTCCACGATATGGGAGCGTGATCCGAGTCCCGGCATCGTAGTAATAATGAAAGTCTGTGAATGAGAGTTTTGAATCCGGCATATGTTTGATAAGTGAGTGTTAAAGTAAGGATTGGCTTAGTCTCTTTTCGCAAAAGGGTGTCTTTTGATCTTGCTAAAGCCTCACCTTGATTCCTATTAGCCAGCATTCCTGAGTCTTCTCCCCACTTTTTGGTCGGGTAAGTCTTGCGGAGTACTTTTTGTACTCAGGGTTTGTTCAACCCCTGTTGCAGGTGAACCGCATGGACAAGAGTGCTACGGCCCTTGTTGCATGACGGTTGTCGAAGAAGTAACCGATGAAGAGTGAATTGAGTGGCCTCTGGGCAGGGCACTTTGGTTGTGTGATCTGTAATAAAGTTATATAATGATACTTCCGCTGGTTTGTAATAATAACACTCTGGTTTGTATAAGTTTTGTAAAAGTTTGTAAATTAAGTTATTGTAAGTCTTCCGCTACTCTGGTATTTGTATATGAAAACTGTTGTAATACTGTGATGTCTCTGTAAGTATCGATCCTGGAGTGATCGTGGTTTAATCGGGGATCCACCCGACGGAACATTTTAAGTTATGTGGGGTAAAGGAATGCCGGACGGAGGTTTAAGGACAATGTCAGGTGCTTGTGGGCCATATAATTTAGAAGGTTCTGCCACAGAGGGTATCGAGGCGGTACTTACTAAGATATTCACAGTGTTACCTTTTTAAAAAAAAATTCAAAATGCCTCGGATCCAAAAGTTAAATGGGGTTTGGTCCAAATTGTTTCTGCTCCGTCTTAATTCTTTCTTATAGCTTTATTAGGTGCTATTTAAAAAGAGGGTTTTAAGCGGAGTATCATGTGTTTTTCTTTTTGCCCTATATCACTAAAAAGTATGCTTATGTTAGTTTAAAAAGTTTTCGCTTGATCCATAGGACCGATCATACATCATGTTTAAATTCATATGTTTAACACTGAATCCCCGATAAAAGTGGTTGGGCTAAGTAGAATCAATCCTATTCTTGCTAACTCTAAGGTTCTCGATCTTATAGAATCTATCTTTACTTTCTACAGGATGGCCCGTACCAAGCGGTACGCTTTCGAAAGATGACAGGTTCTAAGGGTGTGCCACGTCACCAGCTGGCACCGCGTCGTCATGATGCGAGGCCGGGCCAAGCGAGCCAAAGCCCGAGAAGAAGACCAAGAAGCCAAAGATAGCCGAAGTTGTCTGCTGAGCTAGCTATCGCCACCAAGGAGCGTAGCATAGCAATTGCCGAAAGGGGTGAAGTGAAGTCCGAGCTAGAGGGTCGGTGAGGCGGGAGCGATCGGATCTTCGAGTCATCACCAAGCTCCAAATGAACCATCGCTCGTCTTCAAAGATGAGCTGGGCGGCGCGATGCATCGAGGAATGATGGGTACGATTATATCGAGGAGCTGCGGGCTCGGATAGACGACCTCCAAGCTTACAATGCAGCACTCCATGAGGAAGTCCATCACCAAATATAATCCCATGATCCTCTGTACCCGAACAAGTGGCCGCGGACGACTTGGGTGTCGTGGAGTCACCGGAAGTGCACTCGGCACCCGGCGAGAGGAGTCCGAGGTCGACGAGTCCCGTTGCGGGGCAATGAGTCCGATGCGGACCATGGGTCCGACATCCGAGTGTCCCGAGAGAGAAAAATGTGTAAAATAGTCAACTTTGGGAATGTCCGGCCTACGAGCGGACTTGTAATATAAATAAGTGAACCCATGTGTGAATAGTTTGTACTTTGCTTTTTAAAGTTCAATAAAACTGCTTATGAATAAATATAATCTTGTTTATAACAGATGTCCGATCATCCTCGTCTTTGGTTTTTCGCAAGAGAGGGGTGAGGCCCCGCACCACCACCAGCACCCCCATCCTTATCGACGCCATGGCAGCTTTAGTCCATGCCACCATCGAAAATGCCCGTATGCTACGGGAGATAAGTCGACAAAATCGTGATGCACCACATGAAAATCATGGTCGCCGTAATCACGACGAAATCACATATCGCGGACTTCACCGAGACTCGTCCGCCCGGTGTTCACCGGGCTGAGGAACCCTTGGAAGCTAATGATTGGCTTCGTATCATAGATCTGAAGTTTGACCTACTAGAGGGTTGTCCAGTTTGTTGAAACCCAAGTTTGCCGCCCAACAATGGAGAGGCCCCTGCATGATGCGTGGTGGGCAAATTTCCTTGCACGACGACCGGCCGACCCGACAAATTACACAGGCTATGTTTAAAGATGCATTCCGTCAACATTTTATTCCGAGACGGGGGGTAATGCAAGCTAAACTGGAAGAGTTTCTAGCATTAAAGCAGGGTGGTCAAACCGTGGTGCAATATGTGAATGCATTCAGTCAACTATCCCAGTATGCACCCGAACATGTGGATACTGACGATAAAAAAAAGAGGTGTTTTGTTAGGGGTTTGAGAAATGACATCGAAACCCATCTCACTGCAAACCCTAAAGCCACTTTCTATGAGTCAGTGGATATTGCCATATCCTACGAGAGATCTTTGTAAAAACAGAAGAGTGAGGAGAGACGTGCCTTTCCTAGACCGTCTGCATGGAATCCAAAAACGCCCGGGGGTTATCTTCCATCCCACTCCACATAACCGTCCACCATTCCAATATCCCGGCATCGGCAAAGCCACCAACCCTATCGTTACCCACCCCAAAGCAACAAGTCCAAAGGCAACAGACGTGCGCTCGTCTGCTGCCGCCACCTATCCCCAGCAGCCGAGCACTCAAGGTGTTCGAAACCCAACCCCACCCACTTCCCAAAATGCCCCCACCGGTTTTGGTCCGTGCTTTAATTGCAACCAAACCGGACATCTTTACTTGAAACTGTCCCATACCCCAAAAGAAACACCTCCAATCTTCAGCAAGGGTCTGGCAGTCAGCAGCACCAGGGTCAGGGCAGGGGTGGTTCACAGCGTGCCCCGAAGGCCAGTGTCGGGAGGAAGACTGGACGTGTATATCAAGTCCAGCCTGGAAACGTTCTGGAAGGAGAGCCAGTTTTAATGGGTATGTTCCCTGTTGCCGGTCACCCTGCAATTACATTATTTGATTCTGGTGCATCGCATACATTTATCAACCGCACATTTGTTACCAAGCATGAAATCCCCATAAAAGAAATTAAAGATGAGTTTTTGGTGCAATCACCGGGAGGGCGTATATGTACACGGGAAATGGTATATCAGATTCCTATATCTCTTGGTGGGTATCTTTATCCCACGGATCTGATAGTACTGAAGGATCAAAATATAGATGTGATCCTTGGAATGAATTGGTTACGCCATTATGGCGCTGTGTTAGATACACTGAATAGAAATGTTAAGCTGTTGCTACCTGATAACCAGTCCCCACTCCTTATCCAATTTCCGATTCCCAAGAGGGCAGTTCAGACAGTTAATGCCACCTCAGTGCAAGACATCAAAAATATCCCTGTGGTTTGTGAGTTCCCAGATGTGTTTCCTGAGGATTTGCCTGGGTTACCACCAGAAAGAGACGTTGAGTTTGTGATTGAGTTAAAGCCGGGTACTGCACCAGTATCCCGAAGAGCTTATAGGATGCCCCCAAAAGAGTTAGCCGAATTGAAAACTCAGTTGACTGAATTGTTAGACAAAGGTTTTATCAGACCTAGTTCATCACCGTGGGGTTGTCCTGCTATATTTGTGAAAAAGAAGGATCACACTCTGAGAATGTGTGTGGACTATCGTCCACTCAATGAGGTGACCATCAAAAATAAATATCCTCTTCCTCGTATAGATCTTCTTTTTGGATCAACTTGCGGGAGCCAAGGTGTCTTCAAGATCGATCTTAGGTCCAGTTATCACCAAATCCGAATCGGGCCTGAAGATATTCCTAAAACCGCTTTTACCACCGGATATGGTCTATATGAATATCTTGTCATGTCATTCGGGCTTACAAATGCTCCAGCTCATTTCATGTATTTGATGAACTTCGGTGTTTATGCCCGAGCTCGATAAACTTCGTCGTGGTCTTCATCGGCGATATCCTTATATATTCCAAAAACAAAGAAGAGCATGCGGAGCATCTCCGTATTGTTTTTGTCTCGTCTCCGAGAACATCGCGACTTTATGCCAAACTTAGCAAATGTGAGTTTTGGCTTAGTGAAGTCAACTTTCTTGGTCATGTTTTATCTGCCGAGGGTGCTGCAGTTTGACCCTAGCAAAGTCCAAGATAATCTTAATTGGAAGCCACCCATCGGTGTCCACCAAGTTCGTAGTTTCCTTGGAATGGCGGGATATTACCGTCGTTTCATCCCTGACTTTTCCAAAATAGCCAAACCAATTACCGAACTCCTAAAGAATCAAACCAAGTTCCGGTGGTCATCTGAGTGTGAGCAAGCATTTCATAAGTTGAAAGATCTTTTGACTACTGCTCCAATCCTCGCTCAGCCAGATATTGAAAAGCCATTTGATGTGTATTGTGATGCATCTGGCATCGGCATCGGATGTGTGTTGATGCAAGAAGGCAGGGTTATTGCTTATGCTTCAAGGCAGTTGAAGCGACATGAAGAACATTATCCAACTCATGATCTTGAGTTAGCTGCAGTGGTGCATGCTCTGAAGATATGGCGGCACTACTTGTTGGGCAATAAATGTCATATTTATAGTGATCATAAAAGTTTGAAGTATATCTTTACCCAGTCTGAGTTGAATATGAGGCAAAGAAGATGGCTAGAATTAATTAAAGATTATGATCTTGAAGTGCACTATCATCCTGGTAAAGCCAATGTAGTTGCTGATGCTCTCAGTCGAAAGAGTCAATACAATTGTCTTACTGTCACACCAGTGAATCTGAGTTTGTGTCAAGAGTTAGAAAGATTGAATATAGATATGATCCCTCAGGGTAGTCTGAATAATATCACAGTACATTCTTCTATTCAAGAGAAAATTATTGCGGCTCAACGAGAAAGCAAAGGTCTCAAGCACATTAGAGAGAAAGTCAGATCAGGGCAAGCATCTTGCTTTCGCCTTGATGACAACAATGTATTATGGTTCAAAAATCGTCTAGTTGTTCCGAAGGTCCCCGAGCTCCGGCAGGTTGATTCTTGACGAAGCTCACTTAACCAGATTCTCGATTCACCCAGTAGCAATAAGATGTATCATGACCTGAGGCGAAGCTTCTAGTGGACTAAAATAAAAATTGAGATAGCTCGATATGTTGCACGCGATTGATACACGCCAAAAAGTCAAAGCTGTGCATTTGAAAGCCGCTGGAGAACTTCAATCCTTACCCATTCCCGCTTGGAAGTGGGAAGATATTAGTATGGACTTCATCGTTGGTCTGCCTAGAACAGCCAAGGGTTATAATTCAATCTGGGTTATTGTTGATCGGTTGACCAAGTCTGCCCATTTTATTCCCGTAAAAGATAAGTATGCAGCACCTCAGTATGCTCAAATATACATAGATCGAATAATGTGTCTGCATGGAATTCCAAGAAGTATAGTCACTGATCGGGGTACTCAATTTATGGCTCACTTCTGGCAAAGGTTTCATGAAACTATGGGTACTACTCTGTTGCACAAAGATTGCTTATCATCCATAAGCGATGATGGTCGACCGAAAGACTGAACCAGATTCGGAAGATATGTTAAGGTCTTGTGTGTTAACATATTCATCGATTGGGAACAATGTCGACATTAGCCGAGTTTGCTTACAACAACAGTTATCAAGAGAGTATCAAAATGGCACCATTTGAGGCTTTGTATGGCCGCCGATGTCGTACTCCACTCAACCGGGTCTCGAGCCCGGAGAGAGATGGTTCTTCGGTGTTGATCTAGTTAAAGAAACTGAAGCTAAAGTAAAAAGCGATTCAAGAAAACTTAAGAGTAGCTCGGTCCGACATTTAAAAGTTACGGCGATAAGCGGCGAAGACCATTGATGTTCGAAATTGGAGACTATGTATATCCGAAAGTGTCACCAAGTAAAGGTGTCGACCGTTTTGGGGTAAAAGGTAAACTGGCACCCCGATATATTGGTCCGTTTCAGATTACGGAAAGATGTGGGAAGGTAGCATATCGTTTGAATCTACCTGAGTAGTTGTCGCTGGTGCACAATGTGTTTCATGTGTCCCAACTAAAAAGTGCATGCAAGTACCGGGCAAAGTCACCGACATTGAAGATCTCCGTGTCGAACCTGATCGAAGTGTGTTGAGTATCCAAATCAAAATTCTTGATCGAAAGGATCGGGTCACCCAGCAGCACATAAGAAGATTTTATAAAATTCAGTGGGATCAGCATTCGAGGATGAAGCAACCTGGGAATCTGAGGAATTCTTGAATGAGCACTTTCGAGTTTCTTCCTTCCTTCTCCTAAGTCTTGATTGGTTTCTAACAATCGTGACTTTCCGAAAATATGAGACTTGTAATATGAACCCTTCTACCTCCCTTATGAAACCATGTAAGATGTGTTTTCTTGACATGTTTCCTTTTCCATTACTTAGTCCTAAGCTTTGAATCTCGGGACGAGATTCCTTTTAAGGGGAATATAATGTAACACCCCGGTGTTACGTTAACCAAAACCTGCCATGTCATCATCATCATTGCATAAGCATTCATCATTAGAAAACCCTAATTCAAACAATTAAAATGAGTTTATGATTCTAGGGTGTTGCTTGAGTGCTTTTGTATCACATGTGTATGTGTTGATAATTTAAACTTCACTCACATGTTTACTTTTATCGATAAAAACAATTAACTAAAATGAATCTTGATGTTTGCAAGTGCTTGGCTAACTCTTACTCACACCCCAAAGATGTTTTACAAGTCAAGTGAGGTGCAAGGAAGAACCAAATTTGAAATTTGAGTTCAAAATCCTAAACCCTAGCTTGATGGCTAAGTATAGGAATTTGAATTTCACTTTCAATCTTGGTGAGCTAACCATAATCAATTTTCTAAATAAAAGTTGCTAACCATTGGCACCATTTCAAAGTATGAAGTTTGTACTATGAAAGTGTGCCATTGGTTGAGTTTGAAAAGTGCCACAACATCACTAATTATTTGCCTAAAGGTCCAATTTGAAATTCCTTTCCAAAAACCCTAAATTTCAAGTGTTTTTGCCCCCTTTTTGCAATTTCACCTCAAAATATTTAAAATTTGGGAAAACTCTAAAAATACAGTTTGTGCATCTCTTTGAGCTCTACAACTTTGGTATATAAAGTTTTTCAAGTTTTAAAATAAATTTTGAAGTAATTTCAAAAGTAATTTGAATTGGAAAATGTCTCCTTTTAAGTTTTAAACTCTAATTCAAAAATTATTTGGTTTCATGAAAAACTCCCTAAATGAAAGTTGTAGATATTGAGAAATAGAACAACTTTTATTTTTGAGATTTTCATCTTTTATTCAAAATTTGAAAGTAATTTTAAAATCCCTAAAGTTAGGGTTTTGTGTTAAATTCAAACTTGAAGTTCAAATTCAAAAACTAGTTTGAATCTGACAAAACTTCTTTAATAAAACTTGTAGAGCACAAAATTTTGAACAATCTGTATTTTGGGATATTTTTGTGTACAGTACAATTTTTGAAAATAATTTTGAAAATGGAAAAATGAGGTGGCAAGCGCTACTGATGGGACGGGGGGGCACCTCACCGGGCGTCCAGGCCGGCCGGTCGGCCGACGGCCGCCGTGGCTGCTCTCGCGTTTTCCCGCGCGTTTCGCGCTTCCAACAAGCTCAACGCCGTCGCGAAGGTACCGCCACCACGTCGATGCCTTCACTTTGCTATAAAACCCACCGTCGTCGACGTTTCTCTCTTTTCCTCCTTCTCACCGCCGACGACCACCGCCACCGTTTCTCTGCCAAATTCGTGCTCCACACGAGATCATCGTCCAATTCGCCTTGCCACCAGCTCCGCTACTCTTTTGCGCACACACTGAGCCCGTCCTTACTTTCCCCGTAATTGCGAATCGCCTTGCCGTCGTCATCTTCTCCACGGCCGGCCATCATCGCCGCCGTGAGTTTTGCGCCGTTGCCAGAGCAGTGGGTAGCCGCTCGTCGTCTCCTTTCTTTTGTCCGAGCTCCGCTGCCCATTACTGATGGCCATCGGCCTGTCCTTTTCTCTTGTCGTGCAGAGTTGTCACCGGGACGTCATCTTGCCGTTGTGTTCGCAGTCGCCATAGCCACGGTCATCGCCGTCCATCTCCTTCCGCTCATCCTCCAGCTCGTCTCATTGTTGTTTTGAAGTCTCGGTGAGCCTCTGAGTACGCCCAAGGTGTCGATTACGTCTACCTCGTCGTGACCTAGCCGGAACACCGTGAGTCCGACGAGCTCCGTGTGCCCCGAGCCGCCATGGCCGCCGCCACGGGTGCTCCGGTGAGTGAGAGAGGGCGTATGGTAGCTTGTTAAGTGCAGTTCGGTAAGAGGGAGCGATCGGTGCAGTTGGTTTCTCCCGAGGAGCGTCGCCGGCAAAGGGCAGCCGCCCGCCGTGCCGGGCGTGTCTTGTGCGTCGGGAAGAAGAAGAAGAAGAGGAGGAGGCGCCGCCCGCCAAAGGGTCCCGCCTGTCGGGCCGGGCGTGAGAGAGGGGGAGAGGGCCGCGAGCCGAAAGCAGGCCGCCTTGCGCGCTTTACTTGCGCAGCCGATGGGCCGCACAAAGAAGCCCACGCGAGTGATAAAAATGTTTTTCTTTTTCCTTTTTAATTTTCCAGTGCTGTTTTCACCTTTTTGTATTAATTTATTTTGGGTAGATAAAAATGTGAGAAAAAAATATGTATGTGTTCCTTGTGATATTCTCTGTCCAAGAAAAATACTAACTCTGAGTTTTCAATAAAATTTAATTATGCTTTAATTTGCTCCTTTAATTGATAAATGCAACTTCCATGATTTTTAATAATTAAAATATAAGTTCAAAAATTATGAAATTTGTTTTGTGTGCTAATTAGGTGATGATGATCTTAATTATGAAGTTTGGTTAAGTTTTGATTAAGTTTTGTATTAAGCTTAATTAATCCCTTTATTAATTAATGTTTAGTTAGTTAATTCTTTGATTAATTAGGGTTTAATTAATTCCCAATTAGCGAGTTAATTAGTGGCTTTCAACGACTGTAAAAATGGTCAATAAATTAGTAATCACCTCTAATCACCATTAGGGTTGCTTGATTTTGGGATTGAGTGATGACCCTAGGTCATTACCCCTAATGACCTTCGGCATTTCATGTTGATTGCGTATCGCTAGTCCGTCATCGTCGACGATAGTTATACCTTCTTAGTGCAACTATACCGTGAAGGAAAGTTGTACTCAAGATAGACTAATAATCGTTGCATCATTATCGCATGCTCTTTTGTTTATTGCATTGTAATCATGCATCTTTATCGTGTAGCTGTCGGGTCTGAGGAGGAAGTCGAGCCGTCTCCGGTTTCCGAAGAGGTTGGATCTGATCCTGGTGATTGGGTAACTGAGCCTCACTTCTTCGAGCTCCAAGGCAAGCCCCGGATGCATTCAAACCCGTCCTTATATTTCGAAAGTTTTTATGATTTCATGTGATGATATAATGCATTAGGTGTAGGATTTGTGTGCTATCCTACTTTGATGCATTTACCGTACCTTGTTACATTACCCTGTACACCTGTTTTGATTTCGAAATGCTTAGTTGCGCTTAGCCTTGCTACTAGTGTAGGTTTTGATAAATTGTTTTCAAAAGGTGATAACAATACTCCCTGAAGGAAATTTACGAAAACCTGATGTTGCTTGTTGTTTATCCTTGTTCCGACGGGGTCAATGGTATACAACAAGAACATGATGATGAGTAACTCGAGACGTCGGTGGAGTGACTTGCATCAGGAGGGGCTATTGCCCCGATGTAGTGTCGTCCACTTGTGTCGGTTAAGGACCGTCCGTTGTTTAGCGCTGGGATCATGAGGTTATTGGATGGTACTAGTCGCATGCTAATGGCGGTAAGCTCCACTTGGACTATTCGTTACTAGAACGGATAGTAGCGTGTACCATCCTACGATGCGCACCGCCGGCGTGACCGAGCGGCCGTAGAGAGGTGGTGTACTTGTACACCCGCTCGGTATGGAGAAATCTAAGCGTTGAATTGATGTATGTAAGATGTTCGGTCCTGCATACATCGTGTGGCTAGGAAGCCCCAGCTGGGTATATAAAGCGATTCGAATCGTCGTGTGCTCCACGATATGGGAGCCGTGATCCGAGTCCCGGCATCGTAGTAATAATGAAAGTCTGTGAATGAGAGTTTTGAATCCGGCATATGTTTGATAAGTGAGTGTTAAAGTAAGGATTGGCTTAGTCTCTTTTCGCAAAAGGGTGTCTTTTGATCTTGCTAAAGCCTCACCTTGATTCCTATTAGCCAGCATTCCTGAGTCTTCTCCCCACTTTTTGGTCGGGTAAGTCTTGCGGAGTACTTTTTGTACTCAGGGTTTGTTCAACCCCTGTTGCAGGTGAACCGCATGGACAAGAGTGCTACGGCCCTTGTTGCATGACGGTTGTCGAAGAAGTAACCGATGAAGAGTGAATTGAGTGGCCTCTGGGCAGGGCACTTTGGTTGTGTGATCTGTAATAAAGTTATATAATGATACTTCCGCTGGTTTGTAATAATAACACTCTGGTTTGTATAAGTTTTGTAAAAGTTTGTAAATTAAGTTATTGTAAGTTTTCCGCTACTCTGGTATTTGTATATGAAAACTGTTGTAATACTGTGATGTCTCTGTAAGTATCGATCCTGGAGTGATCGTGGTTTATCGGGGATCCACCCGACGGAACATTTTAAGTTATGTGGTGTACAAGCATAGCCGACGGAGGTCTTAGGGACAATGCCAGGTGCTTGTGGGCCATATAATTTAGAAGGTTCTGCCACACGCCGCTACATCCAGTACTCCAACGATTTGGATGTCATCACACCAACTCAGGTATGTCATGACATTGAAACCATAGTTGTTCCATTCATTATTACCGACCCACATAATGGCATACTCACTATGTTCTCCCTGATCTCTCCCAGAATAGGTTGAGTGGTGTCCATATCTGAGGGCGGAGGTCGTGAACTTTCCAAAGGACCCCATTTGTACTCGGGATAGCGAGCTATGGCGCTGCGATGTCCCCTTGATCCTCTACTATGTCGTGGAGTGGCACTTACCTTGTCGTGTGATGAGGCAGTTTGCAAAGAGGCAAGATTTTCCTATGGAACACCAAAACACTAGCCGACAATTGCACAGGTTAGTACAGCAGCAAAGCACATTCAATTTTAGGGTACATGTCATTTTGTCTCACCTACCAACCTTGTGAAATTGCAGTGTCTCTAGGAAGAAGAGATTTTTAAGGAACGATCGGGCGTAACATGCATGCCGTCCCGCTCCACTTGTGGGAAGGAAGACAGGGCATGCATTACCAAGATGGCCCATGTTGGAGTCCATCCCAATACCGTGAGTACTTGGTATGGCTCCACAGGAACACAAGGATTAGTGTGCGTCCCCTAATGAGCAACATTCCAATAGATGAAGGCGATAGTGATGATGATGACCCCTACGACGAGATCACTAGGGTCGGAGTGCAGCCAGAGAGGGCCCCCCTTGAAAACTACATGGTATGCGTGCCATTCTATACTACATTTCAATATTCCCTCACTACATAATGTAATAACTAAATAATATGCTTTGTAGTCAACCCAGCTAGCCTATCTATCAAATGAGGCTGGAGTATATCTTGGATGTGTTGGGGGAATAGACGATACATTACTAGAGGGATTGGTAAAGGTATTCCTGAACTTTAACACCCCAATTTCATTCACACTAACATTACATTACTTCAACTATTGTATATGTCGATTTTTGCAGAAGGTCATTAAAACTTGCAAGCGCATTGCTCGCAAGTTCAGCTGTGTCCAAGCCGACGTCATGTTGCCACCTCCCCCACCGAGCAGTTCTAGGCGTGCCTCAGCTGGTACGCTTACTATGGACACTCCAGAAAGCTCCCGTGCAAGGCAGAGGGACGACGAGGACGACGACGACGAGGACGACGATGACGATGACCAAGATCCAACATTTGGGCAGGACGAGTTGACTGGCTCATAGCTACACGACGCTCCATATATAGCTGACACAGACCCAGGAACGTGACGAACAACTTGGTTTTAAACTTTAAGGCTTCAATATGACGTCCACATTCTAACTTTCTCTATGTCACTACCACAACAGCAGCGACAGCAACGCCGACCACGAGATGAACGCCGAGCACGTCGTGCTCGAGACCGCTCCGATGTCGGCACCCCAAATGTGCTTCCCACAAATCCAGGGAGACAACGTCGCCGTCTATCCCGTTTCACCCCAAACCCATGAAGTTGTTGGCATGTACTTCAACTTGAACTTTTATTATGAATTATTTTGTGAACTTGGCATGTAATTGAAGTTTCATTACGACTTGGTTGTGAACTTGGCTTGTATTTCAATTTCGATGTTCGTGTGGACAAGCTTGATTTGTGAACTTGGTTTGATGAACTTCGTGTGTGTGAAATTAGTGGTTATTAAATATTGTGAATTGTGACTGTCAAATATTGTGATTTGTGTTGTGGACAAATATTGTGAATTCTGTGCAAAAATATTGTGCTGAAATGGTGCTGCTGCACTCATTTTGCTGTGCAAATGGCTGTCACGCCAGCCCGCCTGGCGTGACAGCCACTGCAGACAAACTGTGGAAACGGCTGTCACGCCCCGAGGCGGGGTGGCGTGACAGCCCGTCGCGCCAGCGGACTGGCGTGACCAAATGCCAAATCCAGTCCACCCGGCAAAACGGGAATTGGCGGTTGGTGGCGCGACTAATAACGCCCGATCCGCTTTGGCGCGGCGGCTGCCACGCCACCCGCTGGCCTTTGCGCGCGACGCTGTCACGCCACACCGACAGGCGTTACTAGTCACGCCGGCCCTCCTGGCGTTGCTAGTCGCGCCAACCGCTGGCAATTCCCAGTTTCGCCAGAGACTGGATTTGGCGTTTGGTCACGCCAGTCCTCCTGGCGCGACGGCTGTCACGCCACCCCTCCTGGCGTGACAGCCGTTTCCACAGTTTGTCTGCAGTGGCTGTCACGCCAGGCGGGCTGGCGTGACAGCCATTTCCATTTCCACAGCAATGCACACACCTTGTCTCACTACGCATACACTAATACACAACGCATCCTCTCGCCGTAGCATCCCCACTACTTAACCATGGCTGTAGCTCCTTCTTTGCGTAGCCTTGAACACTTCATTCCTTCGCCAATGGAAGACCGTTTCTACCTGGAAGACGAGTGGTAGTTCCAGTTTCAAGATTTCAGGTACACCTTTTCTCCATGATTGTTCCCCGCGATGAGCATTACTAAGGATTTGAGTTGTGAACAGCAATTGGGCACTAACTAAAGTGAAAACTTCACGTGTTCATAAGTTCGTACATACCAAGTACTTAAATAAAAAGTTAGTACAAACCAAGTCATGTTTGCCATCCATAACTTATGTGTGCGTCATAGTTCATGCGCACAAAATAAGAGGGGCATCATATATTACATAAAAAGCACTTCAATGGCAAATAGGGCAAGCCATTTGCACAAAATGGAGCGTGCGAGCTGCCTTTATACTAACAACTCCAAGGCCTTTCCAAAATGGCCCGCGCAAGCTGCCTTTCCAAAATATGTGCTCCAACAATCCATAAAACTAGTAGTCGAAGTCACCGTAGTCTTCGGCGGTCGACTCATGCTTCGCGTCCGGATCATAGTCAAAGTCTGGAGGCGCGTTGTAATCGTTGTCGTCGTTATCCTCCTCATTCTTAGGGGCCGGGAGATGTCCATCGTTCGGTGGCGATTCGGGAACTGCAAATAAGGAAGAATTCTTAATACCACCAATAACAAGATGCACGAGTTTGGATAATTGGTTTCACAATAAGTACTCACACAGCTTACGACACATATTATTAGGTTCCCTGCCATGTTGCACACGCCAACGGTCCTCGCTCTTCAATCTCTGACGATGATAAAAATCGATCTCCCTCCTACGCTCGAGATCCATGAAGTCGTAGCGCGCCTTGTTAGTGCGCCAAAACCTAATGAGCTCCTCACTGTCATGCGGTCTGCCAAGTTTCTTGAACTTTGAGTCGGTGGCTCTGTCAAAGTCATCACCAAGCATATTCCATGTCTCAATGGATGGGCCTCTAACACTGTACTTCATGCGGCAAGTTTGCCTGGCTTTGTGCAGTTTAATCCTCTGCCTTTCATTCATATAAAGGCGAAACGCACTTTGTTCTCGTATATTTTCGCCCACAACTCTCCACGACCGGGAAAATCCTCCCAGTCACATGTCTTCCCCTCCTAAACAAAATAAGATGACTAAGCAAATAATATCGCTTCACAAATTATATTAACTAATCGGACTAGTTGATAAGTAAGTGCACTCACGAAGAACTTATTTGGACCTCCGAAAGCATCCCCACAGTAGTGGCCCCACCCTAGCTCCGAAGGAACTACTCCTTCGCGAGCCTTGATGCCACATTTGCACTTACGGTCCGGCATCTTCAAGCATGGCCATGTCTTTGAAAATGTAAACTCTTTAACCTCCTCCTCCTCGGAAGGCCAATGCGATCTAGGTCCATAGACGTTGCTCGTCAAAGTCGCAAGCTGGAAATCCACGCTGAAATGGAAAATTTTTGCAACCATAGTGTTATAATTTCAACAAGCGCATATGACATCAACAACAACAATAATGAAAACAACACTTACATAGTCACGTTGACCACAACGGAAGAACGGAGTGAACATTCCATCCTTACTTGGTTCTTGGAGAACCGCAACCTTGCCACAGTGGCAGTGAGGAGGATTCTTCAGCCGCTCAGCTCGTGCAAAACACTGCTCAATACCACTCATAGGAGGAGGATTCGAGGGGGGAGGCACCCACCTCTTAAACTCAACGTATGGAAAACTCTTCCAGGGGTCGTAAGGAAAGAACATGATGCGTCTATCTAACATTGCATCACCATCCAACCACTGGTAGAAGTCGCATCCATTTATACCTCCAACCGAGGCGGGGCGACGTCGAAATTGGCAACAGAAAAAAGCCCGCCCAGAAGACCTTGGATGCCTCGACTGCTTCACAAAGGCCAGTGCACCACAAAAACACTTGGGGACCGGATCGCCATCAACGAATGGAACATATATGTTGTCGTGGACCGCCGGATGGTGCACGAACGGATCCTCACCGCTAACCTCCATCGAACCTATCAGAGGTCATATATACAAACATCACAATCTTATAACCATGTAACCATGTATTTAGTGCTTTCATACAATCTAAAGCCACACAAAACATAAAAGTGACAAATATAATAGAAATGCGCCATTACACCTAGTTTGTAATAAGCAACTAACTTCAAATGCAAATAATCCAGAGTAACCATAAGATCATGTGCATAAAATAGTGTAGCACTACAAGCCTCCTTCTAAATTCAAACCCTAGAACATTCTACATATGAACTACAACCCTAACCCTAACAAATTTCATAATACACAGGCATCAAACCAAATAATGTTCAACTAGTATCAGACTGAGAAGATCATGTGAAAAACACAGCTGTCAAAACTACACCGGTCAAAACCACAGCAGTGCAAACAACAGCAGTGTAAACCCAAAAAAAGCTTGATAGGATGGGGGAGTCTTACCTCAAAGACCAAATGCTTCCAACTAATAGTGCTCAAACAATCTATATCACTTCAATGGAGAAAATGGGAGAAAATGAGAAGAGAGGGGAGGAAGCCTGCTGCTTCTCACGAGAGCTTGGCGAGCTTAAACAAGTGAAACGTAATGAGAGCGGAGGGAGAGAGAGAGCAGGTGAAAAGGGGTCTTTACTCCCGCTACCGGCTCGTCGCGCCAGGCGGGCTGGCGTGGCGGGCCGTAAAAGCAATGGGCCGTCCGCACTCCCGCTCGTCGCGCCCGGGTGGGCCGGCGTGACAGCCAGATCACGCCCGACGCGGCTGGGCGCGGCAGGGGGGGCGCCCGCGCTGACACGCCGGCTTCCCGGCGGCAGCCGTGCCAGCGTGGCGGCGTTGTCACGCCACATGCACTGGCGTGACACAGTTGTTTGGTCACGCCCCGGGCGGGTGGCGCGACCAAAAAGGACACCGGGTGCAATATATTTCCGGCTTAGATTAGAATTAAAATTACTTTAGAAAAAGGAATAAAATTAAAAAAAAAAACGCCTCGTTTTCCGATTGCCACAACTGACCACACAACATTGTCCCAAGTCCCGAACGGCTTCTGCACTGTTGCCACAACTGACGACACGGTGGCCAGCTGACATCTTGCCGATTCGGAGAATGCATGTGTTGCATTGCAAAAGCGAACTGAAAACTCCATAGACGGATGGATGGGCACTTGGGCAGGACGAATGGAGATGTAGTGATGTACTTCTACTACTATCTGCTTTAATTTACTAGTCCCTCCGTTCTAAATTATAAGTTATTTTTTGATTTTTTAGGTTCATCTATTTTATTATATATCTAAATACATTATTATATCTAGATATATAGCAAAATAGATATACCAAAAAAAATCAAAACGACTTATAATTTATTAGGACGGAGGGAGTAGTTCTTTTTATTCATTTTTTGTTCTGCTTGTGATTTACATTGTTGTTAAATCTGCTTGTAAGTAACTCGGAGAAGAAGACGGTGGGCTCATGGATTGTACGGCTTGAATTGCTCTGTAACAAGCGATTTAGAATTTTCGTTGCACAAATACTGCTAGACTAATTCCGTTTTGACATGTTTAAAAATTTAACTGCACTTTACTATGTATTGCCATGAAAAAAATGTGACTTTTAGAAATTCCTATGTTTCAAACAAGCTTAAGTTGTCTAATTAAAAGGATAACTCAAACGCCACTCCATGTAGGTGAGCCTAATTTCCTTGACCCATCAGATGGATCAATCTCGAGAGAGGTCCCCACACGGCCACACAAAAGGGTTTGTAGGACCCTTTTCACGACCTTTTCTTTTAAAACAAACCATTTTCATGACTTCACTTGATACTTAGTCTAAAAATCTCTACAAGGTTTTTAGAGTAGGTACAGTAACAGTCAATTAAGCCCACCACGTCAGATACATGCATGTCGTGTAGGAGAGAGGAAGCCATGGTTCAGGCTTCTTTTGCTAACTATAGGAGATACTCTAATACTATCTTCTTCCCCATGTTGCCAAAAGGATGAAGATAGTATTGCTTGCACTAGCACCATTATCATTATAATATGTAGTAATAAGTTGAGGCTTCTGTTGCATATATAGAACTCAAATACTCTCTCTGTTCTAAATTATAAGTCGTTTTGACTTTTTGGTACATATAATTTGCTATATATCTAGATGCATAGATATATCAAAAAAGTTAAAGGCTTATAATTTAAAATGGAGGGAGTACAACCAAAAAGTAAATTAAGTCATGAAGATGAAGCACAAAACTTATACTTTATCTTGTACTAACTTTTTTATGTACTTAATATATCTCTAGTTGGGGCTTTATGCCCCTCATGTTTCATCAAAAAGGAAAATAACGAGATGAAGCAGAAGACGATAGCACACCTTCCATTCCAATCACCATCATCATCATCATCATTATCATCATCAAAGAAACTGTGTGTAATTCTCGGTGGTCGGCCGATGAGACAGGATCGATTGATGTTTCGAACAGTCAAACAGATCTGAGTTCACTGCTAATATTGTTTAGCTGGACTTATAATAAACCAGCTAATAAGTTAAAACGGCTAATTTACTAAAATATCTAGACACAAGGATAAACGAACGGGACGAGCTCATACAGTGTCAAGCTGAAGGTCCGCAGAAACCACCTGGGGTCAGTGCGTCAACGACTGATGCCGATGCCGACGCCGACACGGTACTCCCTATACGACGTACAGCATGAATGGTCCTGCACGGTATGCTTGCATCTGCGTGTGATCCCAGAAATTGCCCGTCTTACATTACGTTACGTATGTACTACATACAAACACGCTCACGTTTTCCCGTTTTTGAGAAACCGTGGCTGCCATTTTTGTAGACTGATGGCCAATGTGGCAGTGTGACCCGAGCTACCTCCACTCGTACGTTTTCCGGTTGCCACAACTGTCCAACTGGCTTCTGCATTGTTTGTTCCGGTCCGGCCAGGAGTCCGGCCAGTCGTTGGGTTCCTAGGCACGCACACCACACGACGCACGCCGGCCTGCTAATTAACATCTCGCCGATTCGGTGACTGCTTGATGCGTTGCATTGCGTGCATCGCTGTCTGCTGGATCGATCGGTGGTCACGTCGCGAGAGCCAAGTGAGAACTCCATGCTAGAGGGACGGATCACGGATGGATGGAGGATGGGCACTTGGGCGGGATGATGTAGTATATCTGATGTTTGATTTCTTTTTGTTTCACCTTTTTTCCTATTCAGCTTGTATAATTAATAATATATAATAATCCAGAAGAGAGGACAGCGTCACAGCGATGGCTAACTACTAGCTATAGGAAGTAAAGATGGCTACAAACTAACTCGAGTGGTTTTGTAGAATTTGCGGCGGACAAATATAATTTTGTTTCGATCATGTGTTGAATATCTGCTAATTCCGCGCTACTATTTGTTCCAGTTTGAAAAAAAATAACTTCCTATAAATTTCTCATGTTTCAATCAAACTTAGACAAATCTAATGAAAATGACAACTCACATTGGACCTGCGCAACTCTGTGAAAGCCCAACAACCCATTGTTCAAATGGGGTCAATCAAAGAGGTCCCCACACATATTGTTTGTGGGCTTTGCTAAAAAAAATGTTATTTGTGGGTCCCTTTTCACAACTCTGTAGCACTACTCCCTCCATCCACAATTATTAATTGCCTTTCTAGGGTGGGTGCGGGAAACCAAGACGTAAGCAAAATTACAAAAATACCCTTGTAAATATCAGCTCTTATAAATAGTAGGTACTGTGGTGGCAATATGGAGCAAGGAGCTTCTGGAGTCGTGGTGCAGATGGTAGCTTCTGGAAATATGGGTGGGATAAGGCCTCCGTTGGTTTTTCTTTTTTTTTTTCTCTTGACAAATTAAATTTTTATTTCTGTGGCCCCACGCTGTCCTGTACTAGCGTCAGATCTGAAGCCTATCCATCTTCCAATATGAACAGTTTTTTTGGAAAGATTTTGAAACGTAAAGAAGCACTTAATCGTCAACGGCGGGAGTACTACATAGTTTAGTTATAGAAACAAAATATGAAAGGTACAAAAGTTACAAGCTCCTTGTGAGGCTGAATTCAGGAGCCTAACACAAGCACACAACTCCATGCTAGTCTAAAATCTCTACAAAATTTTTGCACTGCAAACGTGCTTAGTTCTATAGGACCAATTATTATTCCCAAACCTCCTTTATTTGTGGGGCAACATGTTTTACACTCACGAATGGACGTAGAAACCGAAGCTACGACGTGTGCTTAGAAACCAAAATTGTGGAATGCTGTAAACACGTTAATGCCCAAGATGAGAGCGTGGGTGGGAATTTTTTTTTTCTCACGAACGTGCTGCTGCAAAGTGGGTGGGACATGCAGGACGACTTATGATCTCGAACATACGACCCTAAGCCAGTGGGCCTACTTGCTTCGCAGCTTTGCCTAGACACGTGGATTCTATATTCAATCAAGCATTGTAAGGGCATTCAGAGTGTATGAAAATAGGAGGAGTTTAATCGTTTTAGATGCCAAATAAAAGACCTAGACATGAACTAATTATGGATTAACATGAACTAATAAAAGACCTTACATATTGATGGAATCCATCTTAAAACCTTTATGATGCCCTAACACTAGTACAGAAAACCTTTGTACAGGCGGTGCTAAAGGCATTTGTACAGACGGCCAAGCCCACCGCCTTGTACCGGGGGGTCAGTACTAATCTGCCCATTATACAGGCGGCGGGCTGTGGGCGCCAGAAAAAACGATTTACACAAGCGGCTCACTTTTTCAGCCGCCTGTGTAAATTCCTATTTACACAAAGCGGCCGACAAAGTGAGCCGCCTGTGTAAATCAGTTTTTCCTGGCCCACTCTGGCCGCCTGTGTAATTAATTTTTTTTTTCCAAATTTTAATATTTGCCTCCACACTGTGCTATATTTGTCACATATATATATATATATTTAAGATATGTAAACATGAACCATAAATTTGCATCATACAAACAACACACATAAATATTATAGATATGTACACATGAAATCAAACATCAAGCATAAAATTACATATAATACACGTCATTTCATGTTATCCCTCTAACAAATTAGTGTCATTTACATATCATTTCGTTTCAAGTTTAGACCTGCTAGGTCTAGGTCTGTCTAAACTTAAACTTTTCACTGGCTAGATCACCGGCTTCATCAAAATATGCTCCGTCACTTGGAATTATTTCTCTCATAATAAAACCGCACAAGTCTGCTACTATATTTTCCATAGTCGACGGAGTGAAGGGCTCGTCCTTTCCTTTCTTTCTCGGCTGGAAACAAAGTTTAAAAGCATCATTTTCACATGTACTGCCGTAACATTTGAAACTTTAAAAAGAAAACTTTAAATATAGATATTTTTTACCATATTTTTGTCCCTGACGTATCGTCCCCGCTGCCTTATAAACTCACACACATAGTATCCACAGTAGACCGTCCCAGGTGGTTGCTTGTGGCACTATTTAATGAGTAACAGATGATTCTAAAATTGTCATGCCTTGTGTATTAATTATTTATAATCATATGATGATATGTGGGTGACAACTTACCGGAAAGTTGTGTTGTATCGTCAATGGCACCCTAGGATCTTTGCAGGCGGGGTCGACCGGTCCTTTTTGCTTCTTATAGAACCGCCATGCCCTAAAGATGTGGATTATAAAACTCTAAAGTTATTTACAAACTCTAGTTCATATAAGGATGTGTGGTTGCATGCATGTTGGCTCACCTTTCTAAATGAACCAGGAATGTTTGATACGACTCGGTAGGATAATGTAATGAGTCTAGGACAAGCACCTTCCCTTCGAATGGATAAATATAAAAAACAATCCAATGGTCACTGCATGAATAAACGAGTGAGCGACACATGTACTTAGGGTTAACATGATAATGTAAAGTACGTATTTGAGGCCACGCTTACCCAAAGTTGTAGGGTGCCAATACGAATTCCCTGTACTTATATCTCAGCATTGCTCTTCCGAGATAGAGGGCATACTGAAACAACCCGCTTTTCCACGAAGGGAAAAGACACAGTTTCCGTACAATAATGCAATGGCCTCGAAGGGCTCATTGCCATCATCGATACATCAGTGGATCAGAGTGCTCATACAGCGGAATATTTAAATAAGAGAGTACAAGTAGCGAGATTTAAGTACTTTATTACATCGCCATCAAGGCGGAATCACACTCACACACACATACGGAAAAGCATAAGATAGGAAGAAGCGGATCAGCAAGTCATCCACTTGCGCGTGGCACGAGACACCTACTCCTCCTCGTCATCCTCGTCGGTCTCCCACTCGATGTTCTCCCCTGAACCACAATGTATCAGTACGATTTGTACTGGCCACTAATCCCACCCATATGAATGAAACTTGCTATGTGGAAGGTGGATGCAAGGGTAATCAAAAGACCTAATTGAGGCTCTGGGTTGCCTATGCAATAGCATAAGTAAATAATATTTGTCAAGTTTTAACCCATTTATATCCATAAACCTCCCATCCATCCCATCCATATCCATACACACATCACACCACACTCTCACTCAGTCGGGCGAGGAAGACTCCCTCTCCTCCTCGCCTCAACGGCCCGAGGCCGGAAACCATCACACCCAGGGGGGAGAAGAGAAATGGACTCCACTCACTATATCGAACGTATGGTTACTCACGGGAATGTCCATGACCGGGGACACGGCTATACGTATAGATCAACAACTCTGCAGAGTGTGTACACCTGGAACCACAAGATCACCATCATCGGCGATGCGCCTCGCCTAGGTTGATGCCAAGCCGCCGTCTAACGGGCCCAATGCCATTCTACCACTCAGCTCTGGGGCACCCCGGAGTCCACCGGCACGCTGAGACTGTGAGACGTGGTGCCGGATCCCAGGGGGCACCACGTTGTCTTAGGAGGGTGTGGGTCTCGACACCCATACCTCCCTACACCATCACCTACAACCTAGTAGTAATGGCAGGGGGCCAGCTAGCCGTCAAGTCATTTCCCGCCCATCAGGAACGAGTGGTGTGTACGAGAAAGTCCCATGAACCCTAGGCTCGACCAATCAGTCCTTAGGAGGACTGGACAGGATATCTTCACCTGGGGCCCAGTGCCCCGTGCCTCGACGACACCTCCCGTTCCGGCGATTCGTACCACAAAGGCACTCCTCCCGGAACCTTCTTCCAACACATATACCCGCCACAGGTACTCTCGTATGGGGAATGCCCAGATCACACTCCCCTGGCATGGCTCGTCCTCATGACTCGCCTTAGATCCTGCCCAGTCGACGCAACCCTCACCACACACCCAAGACTCACGCCAAGATCTCTCCCAAAATCCAGTCCATACATCCTTGGCACCACGTGCCGTAGCCACTCACAATCATAATACATCAACGGTAAAGATAATATGAATGAGTAGCATCAAGATAAACAAGATAAGCGCGAGTCTAAACCTAGCAGCGGGTGTGCAGGGGATAGGTTTCGACAAGGCATAGGCTGATTCAAACAATCTACCAAGCACCCTATCAACAGCAGCAAGCAACAATAAATAGAGCACTAGCATTTCTAGTTATTGCATGTCTAGATAGGAGCTAAGAGGTTGGGTGGGACGTGGCACCTGCGGTCGGGTCGTCTCCCAGGTCCTCGGTGTACTCGTAGTCGTCCCCTGCCTCAGTCAGCGGCTCCTCCGTCTCTGAAAAGCGTGACATAATACCGCGTTTAGCGGCTCCTATAGAGGTGCACAAAGAAGCAACTGAAATCCGAAAGAAGCAAATGCACTCATGGATAAGCCTATGACCTAGAGCTTATTTTTAGAAAAATTTGGACACTGGTTTCATATTTTTCGGAGCCAAAATGGATTTTCTATGAATTTCCAAAGATTTATTCCATTTCTGAAAAAGGAAAAGTCATTTTATTAATTTTAGAAAACAGTGGCGACACGTGGCAGCCTCGGATTGGCTGGGAGGTTTGGGTCACTGACAGGTGGGTCCGGTCAATGGTCAACGTTGACCGGTCAACGGTCAACGCCGACCGGGTTCGGAGTGGGCCGTGGTGGGCCGGATCAGGGCCGGGTTGGGCCGGCCCGGCCCGGACACGTGTCGGCCGATTAGGTGGGCCGCGTGGCGGCCATGGGCTCCTACCGGGCTGTGGTGCACGGGCGCTGGTCCATGACGGACTCGGTGCGGAGTACCGTGGACTGCAGGCTGGTCCACCGTGGACCGTGCCTACCTTTCCCCTTCCCTCTCCGGTCCTCGGTGCACCGAGTGCACGAGGGACCCAGTCCCTCCCCTCCCCTCACTCGGTTCCCTCTGTTTTCCACCGGCAGCGCCCGCCGGCGGCTTCCCCTCTCCGGTGAGCGCCTCGGCGGTCCGGTGATCCGGGTTTGGGCTCCTACGGCACCGCAAGGCCTACGCGACGGTGGATAAGGGTAGAAAGGCGGGGGCTTGGCGTCCTAGGTGGTCGGCGATGAGCTGCCGCGGCTCGGTGTGATCGGCTCGCGGCGGAGAAGGTCGCGAGACCCTGCAAGGCTTCGGCTAGGCGTGCGGCGCGGTCCTTTGGTGCTCTGCGGCTCCGGCGAGTGCGCCCGGGAGCGGCGGTGGGGCTCCCACGGTGGCCGACCACGCCGATCGGGCCGTGGCCCGCGGCGACGGCGATGAGACCGCGCCCGGCGCAATTGAGGCGGGGCGCCCGCAATTTCCTGCAATTGAGTCTCGGGTGCCCTGCAGAAGGCGGCGCCGACGACCAAAAGGCGCGGCGGAGTGCGTTCCGCGCGTGGGAGCACGCGGCGGAACTCCGGCGGCCGACGGCGGCTGCGGCCGAGGCGCAAGAGCCGAGCTTTTCGGCTAGGCAGCTAGGTGGCCAGGTGCGCGGCGACGAGGCGAAGCTCGCCAGCCCCATTCGCTGTGCTTTACGGTGGCCGGGTGCGGCGGAACGGCCGCGCCACGGCGGCGCTCTGCTCGCCGCGGGCGGCGCAGCAGCGCGAGCGCCAGCGAGCGCGTGCCGCGTGAGCGCGTGGCGTGTGCGTGCGTGGCGTGTACGTGGGGGGCGTGTTCCAAGGCGCGGCCTTGAGCCACCTAGGGGCTCGCGGCGGTGCGCCCGGCCGTGGAAAAAGATCGACGCGACGGCGGAGGGAGCGAGCGCGGTGGTCAGGGGATGGTGCTCACCGTCGGTGTCGTGGGAGAAGGCTAGCGGCGCAGGGCGAGTTGATGCCGTGACGAGCTGGGGCTGTGCTGCCCGAGCAGCTACGGTGGCGTGGTCGTCCGGACGGCGTCGCCCTCGGCCCGGCGGAGCGGGACGGCTCCGGCGGACGGCTCCGGCGGCGTCCTCCTGCTTCTCCTCCCTTCACGGCCCTCTTCCTCAACTCGGGCGTGTGTCTAGGCCACCAGTGGCGGCGGGGGTGTGGGAAGGGCATCCAAGGTGCCGAGGAGGGGTTTTATAGGGGGTGCGGTTCCCATGGCGACGGTGAACGGCGGGGAGGCACTGTGGGGTACGTGGCGGTCATCCGCGCGCGTAGTGCTAGGTTTAGGGTTCGGGAAGGTGTGCGCCGTGCCCGGGCGTCTCCAATTTTGGAGCGGCGGCCGGTCAAAAGAGGCGCGGCGGCAGCTGGCCATGGCGTCGGCACGGAGGGGGGCACTGTGCCTCGTCGCGGTCAATCACGAGGCGGGCGCAAGCGGGCGACGCGGGGGCGGACGTGGCGTCCATCCGCGCCCCGAGCGCCAACGGGCAAGGCGCGGGCGGCCGAGAAGCGGCGGCGGCGTGCTCTGCTTTTTTGCAAAAAGCGAGCATGCGGCGGCGTGAGGAAGGGGATGACAGGTGGGACCGTGGGGGTCCGCTGTCATCGACCCCCGTGAGAGGGCAGGAGGGGGCGGGAGCGCCTGCTTTGGCCGGCGCGGCGCTGGGCCGTGGCGCGCTCAAGATGCATGCAGTGAGGAAAAAGGGGTGCGGGTGCTTTGGCCGGGCTGCGCGGCGGCTGTTGGGCCGCGTCAAGGCGCCATGGGAAGAAGGGCGCAGTGGTGGGTGGGCTGGGCTGCAGGGGCGGCCGAGCCTAACCGGCCGGGCTGGTTTCCTCCCTCCCTTCTCCTTTCCTTTTTCCATTTTTCTTTACAAGGCTAGCTACTAGGTGTATACATATATGTACATATACATGTACCCCGGGCCGGTGGGGCCCACTTTAAGGTAGTCTAGGTTCTAGGTCAAGGGTGTTGGGCCCACATGTCACCTTTCTACTTACTTTGTTAGTTGCTTAGCATCACATAAAGACCATAAAGAGGCAAATCAAAGCATGTGTGCAAGAAGGTAAAATGCAAATGCCACTAGACTGAGGATAGGTGCTAATGCAACTTACTAAGGAAGGTTTACCTACATGACACTCACCAAGCATAGGTTAGTTTTCAAAAAAAAAGTTTTTGAAAGTTGCGATTTTTGGGTGCTGGTTTAACAGGGGATGTTACACATACTCGTCCTCGTATTTTTGTTGTAATTTCTTTACAGCTTGTGCAAATTCTTCCGGTGTTTTGTCCTTCTCTATCTTGGCTCTATCTTCATTTGTAAGTATAAATTTGTGCATATTTTCTTGTAACCTGATTGGACTCGGGTAACCGACCATCGTTCCTTGTGTTAATGATCTCTCTCATGGTCTTGCAAACTACATACAACATCCGTATATATTAGAGTGATACTCATAGTCTATAATTAATAATAACAATTTGTGTGCATGACTTATACTTACAGGCACCAGATTGTAATGAGTTGGACGTCAAGCTTCCTATAGTTCAACAACAAGGTGCATGTCGTCGAAGGTAACAAATGCCCCGCTTCTTTCCATCCCAAAGAGCAAACACGCCGGGTGGTATGTCAACGCTAATCGCATGCAGTCCGGCATTCAACGCTTCTCATGTACCAGTCATGAAACCTTTTTATCGTCCATGGACCCTTTTCAAGCACTGCCCATCGCAAAGATAGGCCTTCCGGGCACATAGTCACCGGGGACATTGACATAATCATCAACCGTTGGCTTTCTTATATCCTTAAGGGTCAACGGTGCATTTGATGGCCCTTCGACCTGCACATCGCCACTTGGGGCTTCCTTTGTTGGTGGCACGGCTTCGCTTGCTTGGCCGGCGGCTTCCTTTATTCTGCGGACGGTTCGAGCTCAACGACTCGTGCCGTCCACGCTTTCCAAGCCCTTTCGTAAATAGAGCCGTACTGCTTTGCTTTCCCCTTTTTTGGCTCATAGGGAGAAACCAATTTTGGAATTGGAAATTTCTTTGACTTCTTGGAGGCCGGTGCTTGTGGGGAGTTTGCTCTGCTTCCTTATGCTTTGGTGGTGGCGGGGAGTTTGCTCATCTTCATTCTCGCTTTGGTGGTGGCGGGGGAGTTTGCTCTACCTCCTTCTCTGGTGTTGTGTCCTTCTTGGTCAAGGCGGAGTCTGCCGCTCGTGCATTTCCTTGGTCGTCCCCTCGAGCTCTTCCATTGAAAATGTCGGATCATGTATTGGAGATGACGACGGTGGCTCATAAATGTACGGGGGATGCCGGAGCATGCATTGGCGATGCTGGGTCCGTTGACTTGTTTCAGCCTCTTGGGATGCTTGATGCACTGGGTGGAGAGGGTGCCATTGGTGGATCAATCAACCTTACGCACCGTCTCGGCCATTGTATGAAGTTCTTGATTGCTTGTCCAAGCTTCTCTATGCCCTCGAGAGGTCGGGATGTCGATGAAGTCGCCTTCATATCCGCACTCGACCGTCAACACTTCCACCCCTGCAAAGATGCATCTTGCATCTCGACGCCATGGAAACGACGTCCCGGGGATAGCGAAGCCTGTGGCCACTTGCTTTGTATGCGATTCCTAAGGCCATATCCAATTAGCAATGTGCAAGGCCAAGGTTTATCAATATCGTCAACCGGGTAATGGTCTTGATTTGATGTTGATGCTATACCGCTTGGAAAGGGCATAGATTGTGTGGCCATCTCCTGGCTACCCAAGGGTTGAGCCGGCACATGCCGCATATATGAAGGAGCTTGTGATGACATCTGTTGAGCGTACATCGCCCCGCCAACCGCTTCAAAGACTTCAGGATCGGGGTTTTTAACGTAATCTTCCATTAAATCCCTAAACTTTTTGGCGGCTCTCGCTTGCTCAAAAAAGTCCGCCAACCGCTCCTTATGTCGTTCTCTTTTTTCTTGTACATGCCTTTCCACTCTTCGCCAAACCCTTCTTTCCGTGTGGTTCTCGATGAGACGCCCGCATACGGCCCGGATGCTCGGGGGTTACCTACAACATGATATTTCATGTCGGTGTTGATTTCTATTTTACTCGAACATAATGGAAAATATAATTTCATTTACCTAGAGCATGGGAAAGGCTGTCCCTCTCCCTCTCTCGTGACTTGAAGGCACCTGTCTTTTCTAGGTTTGTTGCTTCTAAAACCTTCTCGGCAACCGGCTTGATCTCATCGGGACAGAGATCTCATCGCTCTCTCGGTGTTTGCCTTCCGAGCACGAAGCCAATTCGCACTTCGTTCTGGCACTATATCGGTCAATGCCAACTTGCCCTCTCTCCTCTTTGCTTCGCCTTCTGCCTCCATTTAGGAATCTTGGTCTTGTAGCCACCAAAGGTGCCGAGGTGGTGGTGGTAAATGTTCTTCTTCGCAAGTTCCGAGGCGGCTTGGCTCTTAGCCTTGGAGTCGCCGGAGTTTTTAATTTTACTAAAACGTGCCCACTTGTTCCGCTGTGATAGGGTACCGCTTCGTCGGGTCCCGCCCCTTCGCAGCCCACTTTTTATTCATATCGTGCCTATAGCCCCTAATGATATTGCTAACCGCTTCATGACATGACCCTTGACCAAACCTTCCGTTTCCCTCCGGAAAATGAACTTAGTGCACAATCGAGTCCAACAATTCTTCCTCTTTCCTTCAGCACCATACTCCAATCACTCCGTGAGATATCAAATTCTTCCTTTACTAACCATCCAATGGCGGCCCTAAATTTAGGTAGCGCCTCTAGAGGTGCTAAGGGCTCTCCGCCGGGCTAACATCCGTAATCCTATAAACTTCTTCTCGAAATCTATTCCTTCCTCTATCTCCTCGTGCCCGATCACTCTTTTCTTTGTACTTCTTCGCTCGGAGGATGTCCCGGCTGTTTGAGGCGCCGTGTCCTTATGAACATCTTGTGACTCGCCTCCATTTCGGCAACAACTTGAGAGAACACCTCCTGTCAATTCAATTGTTAGGTACATGAAATACACATGAAATATTATCTCATATAGACAATCTACGAGCAAATATACCTCATCATCAATTGGCTCATCTCCGTGCTCGTAATTAGGGTCACGTTCCCAACTCAAGACGGGCCTTCTTAGCTCTAGGAGATTCACGTGGTGATACGCTCGGGCTCCTATAAGGTTCGGATCCGTAGGACTCGGATCCCTGTACCTATCCGGGCATCGGCCCGCTCAAAGCATTTGATGGAGTACTCATCTGCATGAAATAAAAGTACGAACTTAGAATAAAAGTATGTACTCTAATTGCATAGCCTAATTATCTAACACTAATTTGTAAACCCTAATTAATGAATATTAAATAGGAAACCCTATTTAACAAACTAAGTATACATAAAGAATAATAACGAAAATTGCATGTAATAATAATGACAAAAATTGCATATTAAATAGGAAACCCTAATTTGAAAAACGACTTACCCAAAAATTGCTTATTAAATAGGAAACCCTAATTTGCAAACCCTAAGTATACATGAAATAATAATAACTTACCCTAAATAACAAACCTCTAATTACTAACTATGTGATCACTAACCCTAACATAAAATAATAATAACTTACCCAAAAATGGACATAAAGAGGAGAAAAGCCTAAATATTGCATGTATACTTAGTGTTTGTGAAATAATAACTTTGGTAATATTTATTAACAAACCCTAACAAACCCTAACAAAAAATATTACTAAAAACCCTAACACTAATTATTATTAACTATTATTGCATGTATTACTAAATATTATTAACAAACCCTTACACTAATTATTATTAACTATTATTAATAAACCCTAAAAAACTATTACTAACTAACAAAAATATTACTAACTATACTAACTAAATTAAATAACTAAACTAACTAAACATTACTAACTACACTAACTAAATTAACTAACTAAACTAACTAAATAAATAATTATTCTAACTAAATTAACTAACTAAACTAACTAACTAACTAAATTAACTAATTAATAATTAATAATTATTAAACCCCAACAAACACTAACTAAATTAAATAACAAAAAAAAAAAAACATGCATATGGGCCAGCAAGGCTTAAGAAGCCCAACAATTAATTAACAACAAAAAAAAAATTTCAGCCACGGCGGCTGCCGCCCATAAGGCCCCAAGAAGGCTCGCCAGGGCTCCCGCCGGCGCTGGAGGCGGCGGCGCAAGACGGCCGCCGCCGCTCGCCTGGCGGCCGGGCGCTGGGCGAAAGCAAAGCGGCAGCGGCGTGTAGGCGTACCTCCCGCACTTCCGGTGATGTCGCGGGGGCGGCGGCGACGAAGCCGATTGGCGGCGGAGCGGCAAAGGGCGGCGGCGGCGGGTTTGTGGTGCCTGCCGGGCGTCGCGCGCGTCTATTTCTTCCTAGGGTTTGTGGTTTCGCGGCGGGCGTGGAGGCGGGCGGATGCTCCGAAGCGTGGACAGGGGCGGCGGCGGGCGGTCCGGTGACCGGTGGTGGCGCTTGGCGGATTTTTCGGCACTGACGGCGGTCGAATTGAACAAGCGCCGCCCGAGACTTAGAAAATTTCACGGCCCGCGCGCCGGATTTTATAGTGGATGCATTAGTACAGGCGGGCTTCGTTGACCCCCGCCTGTAAAAAATATTTTTGATCTGGCCGTCATTGACACCGCCTGCATAAATATGTTTGTACAAAGGCGGTTCTCAAAGAGAGCCGCCTGTACAAATATGTTTGTACAGGCGGCTGTCAATGATAGCCGCCTGTAATAATGTTTTTTTCAATTTCCAATGTATCACAGGTTATTTATTCCCTATCCTTAGGGTTTGTGATTTAATTAAGTTATTAATTAAAGGTTTGTTTGTTAGGGTCAGTGATTATTTCCTATTCTTAGGGTTTGTGAATTAATTTAGTTAGTAAATAAAGATTTGTTAATTAGGGTTAGTTAATATTTCATGTACCTAGGGTTTGTGGTTTAATTAAGTTATTAATTAAAGGTTTGTTTGTTAGGGTCAGTGATTATTTCCTATTCTTAGGGTTTGTGAATTAATTTAGTTAGTAAATAAAGATTTGTTAATTAGGGTTAGTTAATATTTCATGTACCTAGGGTTTGTGGTTTAATTAAGTTATTAATTAAAGGTTTGTTTGTTAGGGTCAGTGATTATTTCCTATTCTTAGGGTTTGTGAATTAATTTAGTTAGTAAATAAAGATTTGTTAATTAGGGTTAGTTAATATTTCATGTACCTAGGGTTTGTGGTTTAATTAAGTTATTAATTAAAGGTTTGTTTGTTAGGGTCAGTGATTATTTCCTATTCTTAGGGTTTGTGAATTAATTTAGTTAGTAAATAAAGATTTGTTAATTAGGGTTAGTTAATATTTCATGTACCTAGGGTTTGTGGTTTAATTAAGTTATTAATTAAAGGTTTGTTTGTTAGGGTCGGTGATTATTTCCTATTCTTAGGGTTTGTGAATTAATTTAGTTAGTAAATAAAGATTTATTAATTAGGGTTAGTTAATATTTCATGTACCTAGGGTTTGTGGTTTAATTAAGTTATTAATTAAAGGTTTGTTTGTTAGGGTCGTTGATTATTTCCTATTCTTAGGGTTTGTGAATTAATTTAGTTAGTAAATAAAGATTTCTTAATTAGGGTTAGTTAATATTTCATGTACCTAGGGTTTGTGGTTTAATTAAGTTATTAATTAAAGGTTTGTTTGTTAGGGTCAGTGATTATTTCCTATTCTTAGGGTTTGTGAATTAATTAAGTTAGTAAATAAAGATTTCTTAATTAGGGTTAGTTAATATTTCATGTACCTAGGGTTTGTGGTTTAATTAAGTTATTAATTAAAGGTTTGTTTGTTAGGGTCAGTGATTATTTCCTATTCTTAGGGTTTGTGAATTAATTTAGTTAGTAAATAAAGATTTGTAGAATCCAAATGTATACAATAAGGGGAAATATAAACATCTAGCTTAATAAGAAAGAGTAGCATTAGGTATAAATGATAAGTGATACATGAGTTACATGATAAATAATCTAGCGTGCTACAGTTCTTCCTTGTCCATCATGGCGCACCTGGGCAAAGAGGTTTTATGGGGATACTTTTCTTTACATTTTTTATCTTTTCTTCAAAGTTTGTAAAAGAGACATCTCGCTGAACCGGGTTAACACACTCAACTCCTATAATTTGTTGCTTTCCGGGATAGCTACATGCTTTAGCTTTTGGGTACTTTTCTTTTCATCCTTAGAGAGGATTTGTTTCACATAGAAGAAGACTGCGGCAAAGACGGTTAGCAAGGATCCACGGATCATCTTTGTAACCTACTTTACTTAGGTCAAGGACTCTCGGCCATAGTTATCCACAAAGTGACATGTTTATCTTGAACCCATCGACATCGGAACACTGGAATCTGCAGCCGTGGACCATATTCAACCTCCCATATGTCATCAATGAACCCAAAGTATGTAGTTTCTTCACCAGTTTGCATCATCTACACCTCACATCGAACGCCACTATTCTCGTGCCATTCCCTTGGTGTCCCCGCAAATGGTGGAAAATGAGAAGCCACTAATGTCATAGCTCGCCATGATGTGACCTGGCTTGACGGTCCAGATGCTAAAATCTTGATGGTTTCTGATTCCTCTGTCATGTCCAAATTCTTTAGCCATGTAGTGAAGTGACGCTTATGTTCCTTGTGTACCCAACCATCTGTGCATCCTGGATTGTCCTCACGAAGCTCTTCCATGTGCTGCTTGGTGAATGGGTCCATTATTATAAGTTGTTGTAGTATGTTTGAATGTACTTCTAGGATTATGTTGTAATCAAGCGGGATAAATGATTTTCGTCCCATCCTCCCTCGTCCACCAAGTCTTCCCTCATGTCGCAACGGAGGCAAACCAATTGATACCCGGTCTTTTAGGAGATTGTTACATAATGGTCCTCCGCACTCAATGGCCTCTTCTGTAGTGTATGCCTCTATCATGGAACCCTCCTGGATGAGCTTGATTTGACATATAGCCATTCAATATTGACATGAAACGCTCATACGTCCACATTTCATGAAAATACATGGGACCCAATGCCTCAATTTGAGGCACCAAATGAACAACAAGGTGCACCATGATATCAAAGAACGATGGGGGAAAGCACATCTCCAATCGGCACAATGTCTCTACAAAGAAATTTCGTAGGGACTCTAACTCATCACGGATAATTACCTTCTCGAGATATCTTATTGAAGAAGTAGCACAACCGTGTGATTGCCATCTTTAAGAATACTTTGGATTTATAGCCCCTCGATGGCAATAGGAAGAAAAGTGGTTAGCATTACATGACAATCATGTGAGTTGTAATTGGTGAGTGTAAGGTCTTTCATTGAAACAAGACTCCTTATGTTGGAGCAGAAAACCGATGGAACTTTTAAATTCTTCAACCATACACACATTGCATGTTTCTCTTCTTGTTCAAAGTTATAGCTTGTCTTTGCCGGTAGATGGTACTTCCCATTCTCTAGAGTACAGGGTGAAGTTCTTTTCTCGATCTTTAAATGTTGCATATCCAAACGTGAATTGAGACCTTCCTTTGTTTTGCTCTTTATGTCTAGCAAAGTTCCAATTACACTGTCAAACACATTCTTCTGAACATGCATACCATCGATCGCATGTCATACGTCCAAATCTTTCCAGTACGATAAATACTTAAAGAAAATAGACTTCTTCTTGAATGTGTCCCCTTCTTTTGCCTTCACAACCTTTCTTGGTTTCCCATCTTTGGTCTTCTTTCCAAAAACAAACTTGACATTCTCAACTATCTTGTACACTCTGTGCCCTTTACTATAACCTGATGGAGCAATAGATTTTGATTCATCCATATTGTCAAAGTACTTGTTCATCTTTTGTAAGCGATACTTATGGCCTACCGGTAGCCACCTCCTATGCCTCATGTACACTATCTTGTTAGATGGAGGAAGAGACACGTGCCATGTTCCATCTATGCACTCTACACAACCAACCTTTCCCTTGAACTGGCCTGATAATGAGAAGAGAGCAGGGTAATCATTAATTGTGACAAAAATAATTGCTCTCAGTGTGAATATCTCTTTGCGGAACGCATCAATCATGTCTACACCTACTTCCCATAGTATTTGCATCTCTTGCATTAAGGGCTCTAGAAATACATCCATATCAACACCGGGTTGTGTAGGTCCGTAAATGAGAATGGTTAGCAAAAGATATTTTCTTTTTTTGACACAACCATGGAGGAAGGTTGTATATTGTCATGATCACTGGCCATGTGCTATGCGTCTTTGCTCCTCTCCGCAAATGGATTCATTCCATCCGTACTCGAGCAAACCTTATATTTCGTGGATCCTCGGCAAAGTCCGGATATTTCGATCAAATTCTTGCCATTGCTTTGCATCGGCCGGATGTCGTAACTTTTCATCATCTTTTCTTTCATCGATGCATGCCAGTCATAAGTTCTCGCATCATCCGGGTTTGCAAACAAACACCTCAAACGATCAACCACGGGGAGATACCATATCACCAATGCAGAATTCTTCTCAACGCATAATAGTCCACTTCGACATTGCTAGTGGGCTTTAAACGTTTATCTTGTGGAGTCTTTGTTTGGGTCTTCTTTCGCTTTCTCCCCGAAGAAACAAAGGCTGTATTATCTTCCTCTCGATAATATTTATTCGCCTTGTACCTACTAGCACCACAGTTTGGACAAATTGTCTAAGTCTTTGTACTTGATCACCCCGATATAGAATACAATGATTTCTACATGCGTGGATCTTCTCAACACCCATCGTAAGTGGACCGACTAGCTTCTTTGCATAGTACGTGTTAGCGTGCACTTTGTTCTCTTTAGGAAGAAGGTCTCCAAGTACACGCAATAATTCATTGAAGCTAGCATCGGACCAACCATATCTAGCTTTAATGGTCGAACCGGAGAACACGACCGCAAGTGTCGACCACTCTTTGGTACAACCTTTCGACTCGTCGTACAATGGCTCCTCTGCTGCCTTCTTCAAGTCTTCCATTCGCTTCATGAAGAATATTGATGGATCCGCACAACGGCTCATTATTGCCTCTAAGAAATCGGCATCTTCAATGGCATCGGTGTTAGCATGTTGAGATTCATTGACAAATGGATGTATCATTATGAGTTTGATTGACATCGTGGCATAGCATGATGGGTTTCATTGATAGTCTGGTATATCATCACATTCATTGAGATATGGCATTGGACCCTCCACATTGATGTTACTTGCGGTATTGTCGGTTGTCCGCATATAAGGTGTAGAACCGCCCTCACCATGTTTTGTCCATATCAAGTAGTCCTCCATGAATCCTCTGCAAACCCGGATGAGAAGTGATTGCTTCCACATTGTCAAATACCACAATATTTTTACAGTCTGCGCATGGACAACATATGTGTGCTTCGCCTTTGTTCTCTCGAGCATGTATCTTCACGGCATCAATAAATTTTTGGACCTCCACTACATATGATGGGTCTAATCTTGATAAGTTGTACATCCATAACGACCTCTCCATATGTATCTGTAATTATTTAAGAAATCCCTAAATATATAAACTATGTGTAAGTATAAACCATTAATTACTAACTAAATAAAATCACAAGCCCTAAATATATGAAAGTATAAACCATTAATTACTAATATGTTATTTCAAAAAAACCTAAAGGTATATGAAATAATAACTAAACCTACATAACAAACCATTCATTACTAACTATTTTTTAATAAATATTAAGTACATGAAATATTAACCAACCCTAATTAGTAAACTTTTAATTACTATCTAAATTAATTTACAAAACCTAAGTATATAAAACTGAACTAACCCTAATTAACAAACTATTAACTACTAAATTAATTTACAAACTTTAAGTATAGGCAATAATAATTAATCCTAATTAACAAAATATTAACTACTCAATTAATTCATAAACCCTAAGCATAAATGAATACCTTTCACTAATTAACAAACCATTAATTACAAATAAGTTATTTAATTAACAAACCCACAAAGTACAAGGTGTCACTAACCCTAGTTAATAGTGTAATTAATTATTTAATAAATTAATTCATAGTTTATAAATACAGAGAATAAACAGAAACGATTAAACAGGTACTATTCCATTCTTATGATTTCCAATAATTTAGTATATAGATTAATAAAAAGTTAATCATCTAAAAATAGAAACTATAACTATTTAAAAAAAATATATTTTAAATAGTGCACATCGTTACTCTATTGCATAGATCTACTCACAGGGGATTCTAAAAAGTATTTATTTTCTATAATCCGAGCAAGATACAATTTACTATGAATTATACAAAAAAAAATTAGCTAAAACTATCTCCCTCTTGCCCTAGCTATGAACCCTAACCCTAACCCTAGATTTAGAGCACCTCCAATACAAGAATTGAACCAATGAATCACTAAAAAAAAATAGGTTCAAGGGGACTAACTAACCTTTTGGAAGTTTCTCACCAAAGAAATGAAGTTGAAAACCTCTCCCCTTGGAATCTCCACCGCTCGTCGGCCATCATGCGGCACCCACGGGAGTAACTTGTTTTGTCCGGAGGTAGAAGAAGGGAATTTATAGTTGAATTATCACGGGGCGGTTGGTAAGGAGAGCCGCTTTGTGTAAAAAAGTTTACACAGCGGCCCTCCTAACCGCCTTGTGTAAAGGGGACCATTTACACAAAGCGGTTTAAAATGTCAACCGCCTTGTGTAAATGTTCTTTACACAAAGGTTCAAATTGTAAGCCGCCTGTGTAAATGGTCCCCTTTACACAAAGCGGCGGTTTAGGGGCACTTTGTGTAAACCGCTTTACACAAAGCGGCTCTCCTTTTGGGCCCACCGTATTTTTTCTACTTTGCCGTCATGATATTATGAACCGCCTGTGAAAAAAAAAGAAGGTGCCGGCAAAAATGATTTTTGCACTAGTGTAAGGGCATCGTGTTGGGAATAAATATATCCTAAGAAAGCTAGGGTCGACCTTATACATAACAAGCTCAACCTTAAGAATATTCTAATAAGCAAAGAAATCTTGAAGCCATGACTTAAGCCATAGACCTGACCTTGAGAATTAAAATTTTGATTTTCTTGCCATCGCGCGATCGAGAATAGCGATGATGTCTTCGTCGCCATGGTTCCTGGTGCTTGTGGAGGCCCAGGCGGTTGGGCGAAAGCTTGTGGAGCTCCTAGCCATGGCCGTGGTGACCTGGCCCGATCGTAAGAGTGCGGAGGAAGAGGTGTGCGGTGGAGGGGCCGAAGCAAACATCACTGAGATCGAGGCAATATGGGTCTGTGTTATAGTGCACGGTGTGAGGTGGAGGGGCGGAGTAGGCCCCACTTTGCTAGGCTAGGACAGTGCTTGTGGCTAGGGTGTAACTTGTGTGCTAGAGAAAATCCAAGTGACTATCCATGTTGCTCCTAATTATCAAATAGAGATTTTGATGAAAAAACATCCTCTAAAAACTTCCAAGAAGACTGACTTTCTACTTTTTTTAAGAAAAAGGTAGGAGATCTGCTAATTATATTGAAAAGGAGAATGATTAGGCAACAAAGCAACAAGAACCATCTAAAGAGTCCCTAAAAGGTTAAACAACACAACAAAACGAACTTTTTAGGGTACGTAGAAGATATAGAAACTCGTTAGAGCATCTCCAACAGTTTGATATTTTTTCTCAGATCATATTGTTTGCCAAGTTCTAAAATAATATGAGGAAGAAAAAAGATCTTATCTTCAAGAGTTTGGTATAACTCACTTCCTAAAACCCAAATGGTTACCACATGCCTTGATTCATGGAAAAGATAAAAGAAAAACACTTTTGCACTATGGACCCTACACTTTCAACCAATTAACCGACCTCAGATCTAGAAACTTATCTCTCTGGCAAACTTACATCAGGAACCCTCAGAGTGAAACAAAATTATATTTTGATACCCTTCCACTATCTCTTCTCACGGGATGGAGCCCATATGCGAGTGTCTGACCCTGGCGCATATATTCGCGCTTGAGAGGGATTTTTGCGAAGTCGGGAAAGATAGAGAAGGATGATGCCAAATTGTCGAAGAGAGTTTTTTTTTCCCATTTTGCTAAAAAAAATTAAGAATTGAAAAGTCAGATGGCAAAGAGAGGTTGTTAGCTAGTTAAAAAATCAAAGGTCTATATAATCTTTGAATGAATAGGAAAAGATATCATTAATCGAACATGGTGTCGTGCAGGCCCGGGGTATCGTGTCGTGCAAGTCCATACGATCTGCCAGCTGCTGGCCATCCGGCCTGTATATGAATTCAAATGCACCCCAAAAGGGGCCCACGAGCCCACAGGCCACACAGTCCACCACCACCACCAGGACGTGGGACGCGTGGGTCCGCGTGGCAGAAACACGAACGGTCAAAGCGACCGAGGGCAGACCGGTCATTCCGGCCACGCCAAATTCGAACTCCCGCGGCCGCTCCGCCTCCGCCGCTTCGGCGGCAAACGCCTCCCTGCTCTCGCGAACCCGCACCCGCTCCCACGCCTGTCGCTGCAGGTGGGCCTCTTGGACTCATCTCCTCTGTGTGGCTGGCTGAACGTGAGTGAGAAAAGTAGGCAGAGTTGCTGCTCCCTCGGTTCGAAAACGCCGAGAGTGGGGACGCAAGAACGCCCTGACCGTTTTAACCCCCCGCGGATCTGAGCTGCCGATTTTTTGATTTGATTCTCCTTCTACTGCCGCGGTGCCGCCTGACGGTTTGAATTCGAGCCGTGGAGAGAGAGAGACAGAGAGAGAGAGAGAGAGAGAGAGAGAGAGGACGAGGAGGCTGCTGTGCAGTTCCAGTTCTTGAATCCAGGTGCACAGGTGAGTTCAATGCAACACCCAAAACTAAAACTTCTTTGCCAGTCTTGTCGATTCATCAGTCTCTCCATCCAGTTCTTGTGCGTTTCTTCTTGCGCGGTCGATTGGTGCTGCTCCGGCGGGTCTCTGGACTCCTTTGGTTTGTTTTGGTCGGTTAATATTCATTCAAACATTTCCTATTTTAACTCTCCCCTGCGATATGAATGAAAATTAGTAGAAAATCGGGCGAGACAGGCAGCTCAAATCTGACTCCCGTCGAGATTCGATGGACGCGAAGCGCGAACACCGATTCCGCAGTTCTTGATTTCGTTCCGAGGCGCCTAAAAACCGCGCCTTTTTGATTTGTTTCGTTTCATTCGCAGAGCTGCGTTCCGTGCTTCGCCGGCCGGCCGCCGATGGGGCGGAGCCTGAGCCCGTTGCTGCGGCAGGAGCTGGACAACCTGGACAAGGACGTCGACAGCCGGCGCGCCGCCATGAAGGCGCTCAAGTCGTACGCCAGGCACCTGGACTCCAAGTCCATCCCGCACTTCCTCGCCGAGGTCTCCGACACCACCACCACTGCCGCCGCCGCCGGCGGCGCGCAGGCGGCGCCATGCCCACCGGCGAGTTCACCATCTCGCTCTACGAGGTGCTGGCGCGGGTGCACGGCCGCAACATCGTGCCGCAGATCGGCAACATCATGGCCACCATCATGTGCACGCTCTCCTCCAGCGGGGATCCTTCCCGCTCCACCAGGCCTGCTCCAAGGTGGTGCCCGCCATCGCGCGCTACGGCATCGACCCGGCCACGCCCGACGCCGAGAAGGCCGCCATCATCGCCTCCCTCTGCAGGCCGCTCTGCGGCGCGCTCATGGGGACCCAGGACGGCGCCGCGTCCGGCGCCGCGCTCTGCCTCAAGGCGCTCGTCGAGTCCACCAACTGGAGGTTCGCGTCCGGGGAGCTGGTGAACGAGGTCTGCCTCAAGGTGGCCGGCGCGATGCACGACAGGGCGACGCGCTCCAACGCGCACATGGGCCTTGCCATGGCGCTGGTGAAGCACAATGGCCTCATTGCGGAGGCGTACGCGAGGTCCATCGTGCGGTCTGGGCTGCAGATCCTCGATGGGGAGACGGCGGAGAGCAGCTCGCAGAAGCGCCTCTCAGCCATCCAGATGATCAACTTCTTCATGAAGTTTGTTGACCCCAGGTGCTTGTCTTCAGAGCTTGGCAGGGTGATTGATGTCATGGAGCAGTGCCAGAATGACCGCATGCCGTTCGTCCGAGGTGCTGCGTTTGAGGCGTCACAGAGCGCGAAGAGCATCGCCGCGCAGAAGGGATCAAGACATGAGGTTGGCACCAGCCCAATGGTTGGCTACAATTTGCACAAGAGAAGGGAAAAGAGCCCGTGCCGGAGCCTCTGGGGTGCCAAGGGAAGCCCTGCAAGCTCCATCGTGACTGCTTCTCCAGCCCAGTTCAGATCCCCGGAATCGCAGGTTGTGGATTCGTCCATCATGAATGGCAGCACACTCACTGAGTCACCGGTCTCGGTTGGGCAGTCCTCTTGCAACTTTGATCAGAGTCGGCGCACGAACCGGAGGTTGTGGAACAATGATGGTGTGGATGTTTCTCTGAAGGATGGTTTATTCATTCAACTTTGCTCAAGCAGCAGTTCCTATGAAGATGACTTGGGCGAGGTCTGTGACAGTGAAGTGACTGATGCTAACTTTGAGTGCACTGACACATTTGCAGGATTTATGTCACCAAGCCCAAATGGCTCCATATCAGGAGACAAGACTCCCAGTCCCAGGGTAAATATCTTTACATATCTCAACTGTTATAATAAATCTTCCAAGATTGCTTTATGTTCTTTTTGTAGAATGAGTGCTTTGTGAATTGCGTTGTACAATACCCCAGTTTTGCCAGTAATTAACTTTGTTCTGTTTTCTTTCTCTAGGCTTCAGACAGGCCAATCAATATTGATAACGTGATGATATACTCAACACCAAGGAAGCTTCTCCGATTGCTTCAAAGCTCATATGATTCTGACTCCGCTAGCAATGTGGGACAATCCACTGCAGAAAATCTTGACAGTTTACGGTCACCAGATCAGGAACACAAGGAACTAGTGACCTCATCTGAACAGATGCAAGCTCTGCAATCAGACAGCAAGGTTGATGAGATGAAGGATCAGAATGAAATGCAGAACATCAATTGTGGGACTGAGACTCCGTCCAATGATAAATCAGGACTTTCCACTACTGAGGCTGAGAACACATCAAGCAAGACATCCCCTGAAATTGAACACAAAGAGGATGATGTTTGTGTTACAAGCAGCATAGGGAAGACCAGGAAGTATAGAACAAAATTCACTATTGTTCTGAGCCTGATTGTGATCGTCTTAGCAATCATCACCATGTTAATTAGGATAGACAATTACGACTACGATGATTCTATGTACCTGGTACCCACTTAATGTTTGTAGGCTTCTGTCATTCGTCCTTGCTGTTTGTTCAGATTGCTATATCGGTTGTACCACTATAGAGTCGGTTTGTTTTCTGAACTATTTTGCAGTCACCTATCCATGATGACAGCAAATAATCTAATTGCCATGTTCATGTTCACAATGTGTTTTCAGTGTTATGCAGTCTTACTCATGTGGTGAAATAATTGGTCAACATGGTTTAGCCAGATTCAGTTTGCTGAGCTTGGCTTATTGTGCAGAAATTGTCATCTAATTTTGGATGAATTTTAGGGTAAGATGCAATCTCGTATGCAGACAGCAAGGCTGATGATATGAAGGATGAGAATGAAACCATTGATATGCAGAACAGCAACAGTAGGACTGAGACTGTGTCCAGTGCCGATGAATCAGGACTTTCCACTACCGAGGTTGATAACACATCAAGCAAGGCTTCCCCTGAAATTGAACTCAAAGAGGATGATATCTATATTACAAGCAGCATAGGGAGATGAGGAAGTTCACTTTTGTTCTGAACATGAATGTGATCGTTTTAGTGACACCATGTTTATTTGGATAGAGAATTATGATGATTCAGTATACCTTGTCCCCACTTGATGTTTTTTAGGCTTCCTTGCTGTTTGTTCAGGTTGCTATATCTACTGTATCACTATAAAGTGGTTTGTGTCCTGAACTATTTTGCAGCCATCTGTCCATGAATGACGGCAAATAATCAAACTGTAATTTTCATGTTCACAATGTGTTTACAGTGTGCAGTTTCACTCATGTGGTGAAATCCTTTGTGAACACTGTTTAGCCAGATTCAGTTTGCTATACTTTTGTTGCCCACTGAGCTTGGCTTATTGTGCAGAATTGTCATTTATTTTTGAATGAATTTAAAGTAAGATTATAATGACATTGTATTTTCATTTCAAGAGTTGCAGTTGAATTAGTTTAACAGGGCTGTGCTGCCCATAGAGATGGTTTGGTTTGCAAAAACACAAGAAATTGAAATGTGAGTTTTTCTGCAGGTTTTTTTTGTTTTTAATTAAGTTCCAGAATTGGTATGGTAAATGTTCACCCAGACTATATATTCTGAAAAGATAAACAGAATACCAAATGGAGGAACAGGTCCCATCACTAAAACATTTCGTCCATTCCTGAGTACCCTGTGCAATCACTGAACCGAGTCCACAGTAACACCAGAATTATAGGAACATAACACTTCACGAGCAATAGCCGAACTGATCCAGGAAGCAGTAATTATAGGAACATAACAGTACTTCACGAGGAACAGCCGCACTGATCTAGGAAGCAGTTCGTGACATTACAGAATTCAGAGTATCACTTGGTAGGGTCAAGAACGTGTCCCACGAACACGATCACCCCAGACCGCTCCTCCATGATGAAGAAGGTGAATGGATGGTCAGCGGTGAACTCGACGATGTCAGGTGGTGGCCCGCCGCCACCACGCACTAAGGGCAACCCCAACGCAGGCCACAAGGCTTATATGCCTCAACGCAAAAGGCACAGACCACATAAGCATCGGTGATTTGGGCTTCCAAGACTCACAACGCAGGCAGCAAGTGGCGTGCTTCCTCACCCTGGCCTAGACGTACGTCAGGCATTCCTCTCCGCCTCCAGTTCATATTTGAACGAGGACTGAAAGGGAAATATGATGAGAAAAGAAAACATCAATCCCACTCGAAACCAGTTCACATCTTAACAGAAAACATATAAATGACACAGTTTTAATAAAGGTTTTAAATTCCACATTTGGTCTGATTACAGCACAGGTTCTGAATTCCACATTTAGGTCGTCTGATTACAACACAGATTTTGAATTCCATATTTGCGTGGTCTGATTACAACACATCAGAAAACTTATCCATCATTTTTGCCCTGTGCTCCATGATCTTTGATTTGTTCTCCAACACTTTGGATTCCTTGTTTTCCTTAGCTGTCATGTATGTCAAATTTGCAGCTTCCACTTTCTGATTTGAGATGTGTTCTTGGAAATCCTTCATGTTAGTTCCACCAATGCACATCAGAAACCTCTTTGTGCCTTGACATTCAGCTGCAATGTGAGCATTCCACTTTGGACTGCCGCGGACTTCCACCAATGCGGCAATGCACACAGGTGAAATGGTGCTTGTACCTGCTGCGATACAATTCCAGGGCTTCTTCCATTAACTGCTCATCAGACCACCCACTCACATAAGTTCCTTCCAGTTGATTGTAGCAACCACTGAAACCTGATACTTTCTTTGTGGTCTTGTACCAATAGTTTTTCAGATTCTTCACATCACGTTTACGGTCACTTGGTGTGGTCACGTTGTATGCTGCAGCAACCTCCTCCAAATAACGAGCAAGCTTTTTGGAATTTCCTTCAATAGGATCTGTAGAGTTGTTTAACCATGCTACCCATATCAAGTAAATAAGATGGACAGGCACTGGTAAATATTTTTTCAGTAGTAAAGACAATAATTGGAATATTCAGTATGTATTCATATTACATATGGAGAGAAATGGTAGGAGCTTACCAATCTGACATCCTCCTCAGGAGTGTAGTATATGGCATAGGAAACTGATGCATTTGGTATGCAGGATGTTGAGGGCGCAAGGATGGTCCAAACGGAGAGGCTGCAGAACCATCCGCACCTTGAAGAAAGTTCATGAAACCACCTCTTGGATGATACTCCATTGCGATTCAGCAAGAAACAACAGTACTGCAAGGTTTAACAGTGAAATTACTACATTAGAAAGGAAAATAGATAAATCACATGTTACAAGTATGTAACAAGAAATATTCTAGAAGATTAAATGTTTCTTAAGCAATGGACAGCATGATCTAGTACTACTACTGTAATTTCAGTTCAAGAAAAATAGCATCTTTCTCTACCAGCACTCAGGAGGAAACAACTATACATGATAAGAAAAAGGTATGAGCTAAACTGCTACTTTTCTTCAATAATACTCTCACTTCTGATCCAATTTTAATGGTAGACATAATCTGTTCTTGCTTGCCTGTAATTTTAGGAAAAAAACCATCAAGCATGAACACCATGAGCTGCATGAGTATGCCATATTATACTGCCTATGGATGTACTGTGCTTCAATAATTGACATTCCAATCACCAGAAAAGTATTGTTTTGTTCTATGTTTTAGGAACCAGGAACAATTAAAAAAAATCACAGATTAGTTTCATCTTTGGCCAGCATGAATAAACCTGTCCAAACTAAACAATTAATCAAACCGATCTGTTATGCCAACACTTGGGGTTTCTTTGAATCTTGAAAAAAGAAACAGATAACAACCAGATCGGCAATACCCCAATGCAATTTAGTGGGAGATAAGGAGATAACAAATCTTCACAGATTTAGATGGGAATACACTCAAGTCAGGCAAGGGAACGAATGAATAAGTACTGAAATTACCTAAGGTTAGACACCAATGAACCTGTGGGAGTCTAGCGATGATTGGTGCTTGGACGAACAGTCAGATCACAGGGATGCTGCCATTTTGTGGTGGCTCCTTCACAGCAGGAGAGGCATGGACAACGAATCCAAGGGCGTTGGTGGTGGCGGCGGCGGCGGCGAAAAAGCACCAAGGACGCAGATGCGACTTCTGGTGAATAGAAATTGGCGCGCAGGATTGCAGTTTCTGGGAGATAAGGCGGGAACCGGACGTGGTCCCATGGATGGAGCAGCTCAGTGCCGCTCCGCCGCCGCAACGCGCTCTCCGCTTACTTCTTCGCCCTTTTGTCAGACGAAGCCGTCGACTCCCCTGCAGGAGACTCTGACAACCTGCAGAACTCCCATCCTCTATGACATGGACGCTCGGTGAAGACGTGGAGAACGAGGCAGTACGCCACATCGGAGCGTTGGGGAAGCCCTGAGTATGCCACTGCTCCAGCCTCAGTTCCCTTCTCGTTCACATTCACCACCGCCATGTGTGCAGCTTTGCTCAGGAACATTGTCTGCTGTGACTTGCCATCACCTCCGTCCTCGTTGCACATTCCTCGAAGGTCGGCAGCCTCTGGCAAGAACGGCAGTGTCAACCCCAGCTGGCAGAGAGTCTCCTTGAGGTTCCCCCAGTTGAATGTTATCTTGAACTTGGGCAGCTTCAGTTTGATCACTTCCCGGTACTTCATCTCGGCCAAGATGCTGTACATGAACGCTGGCGATGCAGTGACCACGTCCACCATGGTCGCCATGCCATCACATGTGTCCCGGGAGGAAGACGAACATGGAGTACTGTGTGCCCTCGTTGAGGGCTGTCAACAGTGTGGCCTTAGACATTGGGGCGACTTGCCCACGGTGGCGCTTGAGCAGGCCACGAGCGGTCTGCCCTAAACCGGGCTTGTAAGGTAGCTTTAGAACCTTGAACCCATCCATGCAGGCGACGTCCAGCAACCTGAATTTCTTCATGAACACTGCCTCGACGTGGCCTCCGTCGAGCCGGTGGAACGTGCCAGGGGATGTGTCATGGGGCTGAAACGACTCCATCCAATCGCCCTTGAAGTAGACGGCGTTGGCAAGCAAGAGGTCAGTGTTGGCGTTGATGTCACTGGTGGAGACCATGGAGTCGATGAGATTGTCCGTCGCCTTCTTCACCCACTCGTTGATCATCTTCACTGCGGCCTCGGGCTTCACGTACCATATGCATCATGTGTTATTAGTGAACTTGCGTGATGGATCACAATATTATATGTGCAAATGCAAGGTAGTAAAAATGAACAGATGAAAAAAGCCAGGGTTAAACTGTTAATTATGATCAGAGATCTAAAAATCAAGTTTGATAATAATACAATAAAATTTGTAAACGATGGCATGTAATTTTGTCAGTAGTCAGTATGAATTAAATCCTAATAGGATGTGAAATTAGACGCCAATCTGATCTAAATCCATTTGGCATCTTGATAACATATTGATCATCTAACAAGAGAGTTGAAGTGCAGATATCAAAATGTCACAACGACCAAATATCTTTCCAGCAACATATGAAAACATGGATATGGAAACCAGCTTAGACTCTCAAACTAGTGATGTACTAAGAGCATCTCCAACAATTTCCAATATTTCCACATCATATCCTCTAAATTAGGTTCTTCATTTTGTTTTCAAGTTGCCATGTCAGCAGTAATTGTAACCAATTTTGAGACAACAAAAGGGAAAACGAGGCGGAGCTGTGGCTAATCTGTGTAAATTGGAAGATGCAAAGGAAATTCTCACATTGACAGCTTGCGTTCAAAACCATCAGAAAACTAGCTGCAACATGTTTACTGGAATTTTTAGTAATCACAAACTAACAATTGGGAAATTGTGGCATCCTTTTGTTTTTCATGCTACAGAACGAGGAAAAAAAATAAGAATGTTGCTATTTATCTGTCAACAGTTTTTCTTGTTATTAATCTGTCAGATTTTTGTCCGTTAAATTTGGTTTAGAGATTCGTGCTGCTGTTGTTGTGACGACGAGTCTGCCGGGTCCTCCACACTAACGGGTTTACGACCCGTTTCTTTTTGAAACACGTGCCCATCCTTATCCTCATCTGCCACGGCAATTTGTCCCCAAATCCTCCGTCTTCCCCGCGCGGTGGCGCACCTGCGCAGCGCCGCTATGCCCTCGCGGCGCCGCTTCTCCTTGGCAGGGCTGCGCTGCGCCGCCTGTCCTGCCCCGTGCCGCGACCCCACACGCCGCCTGTCCTGCCCCGCGCCGTGCTGCTTCTCCTGCTCACGCTGCATCGCTGTGCTGTGTGGTGGAGCCTTCGGCGGCGGCTGCGCTGTCCTACGGCGAGCTGCGTGCAGATAGCACTGTCCGAGATGGTGGTCGGGACTTTCTGCGTCTGCTCCCTCCTGTGCCACGACGAGCAGTGATCGGGACTTCGGCGTCTACTTGGCTCTACTCCCGACGGCAGCTGCTTCCGTCCGGTGACTACTACTTTGCCTAAGTGCCTGTCTAATTCGTTTGTCTCTTTAATGGAGTTTAGCATTTGGTGGCTACGGGTCCAGTAAATTGGACGTTTGGATTGTCGTCTGTTGTGTTCTAGTAGGGGTGTTCGTGGAAGCTATATTTGTGCTTGCCTATGCATATGTTTGCGCAACCTGCATGTTGGAGAGTTTTCAGGAGCAATTCTCTGACCTGCGACTTGCTTTTTTTTGTTTTCATCGTGTGCATTAGCTTTAGCTGTAGGTGTGATTTTGATTTATTGTGGTCCTACACATTCAAGAATTAAACAACACTACTACAGAAAACTTAATGGAGGCGGGCAAAAACGGTTAACCGAGGCGGGCATTCCAACCGCCTCGGACTAATCGTCACGGTTAATCGTGGCTTAACCGAGGTGGTTAATGTAACCGCCTCGGTTAATGTCTTAACCGAGGTGGGCAGTTTAAGGCAACCGCCTCGGTTAACTGGAATTAACCAAGGCGGTTCCTTACAACGCCCGTCTCAGTTAACAAATTAACCGAGGCGGTTCCTTATAACGCCCGCCTCAGTTACATCATTAACTGAAGCGGTTATATGTTAATAGCCCGCCTCGGTTATTGATTTTCAGATTAAAAAAAAGCTTTTAATAAATTTAAATTTAAATTTCATATCGAATAATACACTAAATAAATTACAAATGAAGCACAGAATACACTAGAAAACACTTATACACTGAGAGAGATTATAAGTTTATATACATGTCATCTACAACGTTCGTCGATCCACCGCAAAGTTTATATTACACACGAGCATATCATACATACGAGAATATAAGCTACGGTCTACTAGAAGATGTCCGGCAATATGTAATCCCTCATGTCTAGCATGGTTCTCCAGTTCCGTAGCTTCTCGTACTTCTCCTCAGTCGCTAGCTCGCTTTCCTTGTTGAAGAACTTTCCGTCAACATGAGCAACTTCGTCTGTTACAAGCTTACAGATGTCAGCTATTGTTTGCTTGATGTGAGCGTTGCCCACCCTTGACTCTCTCCAAATTGGTTTTGCTTTCTTGAGCTGCCGCCAACTTTGGCTGTACCCGCTGCACGTCCTCAAGTACTCACAAGTGTAGTATCCACATAAAACTGAGGCATCGGATTGTTTGGCACACTGCATGCAATAACATACCACATAATCTTTACAACTATAGAGATGATCCATGATGTAGTACCACATATATATATGAATATCGGCCTGATACTTACAGGGAAGTCTCGCTTCACAGAGAGTTTGTATCCATATTTCTTCTTCTTCTTCTCGGACCTCCGATCATATCATTCTGGGTCTTCCCCGTATAGATGGCCATCGGGCCGTGCCGGCGACGGCCCGGGCGCCCGGCGTGCCATCTTTGCTGCACGGCGCGGCATCGTGCCTCACCGGGCCACCGTGCCTGCCGTGCCGTGCCTTTGCCGTGCCGTGCAGCGTCGGCCCAAAGCACGGCCCACGGCGTTCATCGTCGTGCGGCCGAGCACGGCGTGCCGCCGTGCCGAGCCTTCGCCGCCCGCGTCGTGGGGGGGAGACGGCGGCCGTGGGAGGAGAGAGCTAGGCAGCCAGCCGCGTCGCGATAGATGGCGCCGCCCATGCGGCCGCGCGCGAGGGAGCCGTCCTGCCGGGTGTCGCCTGCGCGAGGAAGAGGCGCAACGGGCGCCTGCGGCGCTACTTGCCAGCCGCCGACATCGCCCTTGCGCCAAGCCTTGAAGAAAGCTGCTGCCCGGCTATTGGCGTCGCCCGGCGTGAGGAAGAAGGCGTGACACGCGAGGGAGCCGCTGCCCGGCTGCCGGCGTGGAGGCCGTGGCGGGCGCACCCCACCAGCCAGTGGAGCTCGAGGTCGGGGGTGCGCCGCCGCTGAGGGGAGGAGGCGGGAGGAAAGCGATGCCGACGCCCGACGGGAGCGAGCGGCGGCTTCCGCGGCGATGGAAGGGAGGCAGGGAGCGACGCGAGGAATGATGTGGGAAGTTAGGGTTGGGGATTGAGGAATGAGTGTGCTGGACTAGTATCTATTGCTATTGGGCTGTTAGCGTGCCATCATCTTTTCACCGGGCCGCGCCTGCCGCGTACCATGGGCCGGGGTAGCGCCCGTGCACGGCCTGCTCCTTCGGGCCGTGCCGGGCCGGGCCCGGTGACCCCGTGCCGGGCCGTGCCTCGTGCCGGGCCAAATTGTCGGGCCTCGTGCCGGGCCGAGGCCCACGGGCTGCATGGCTAATTATAGTCTTCCGTGAACTTCCCAGAGGCGCCGTATGAAAACCACAAGTGTCAACAACCAATTTGAAACATACTATTGTGGCCATAAATAATTGTGTGTCGTCACTTACTATCGGACACAGTATTCGAAATCCTTGTACCCTTTTTTGTTCGATTTGCGCAAGGAGTCGAATACGACGGCCTTTCCATCCTGTGGATAGATTAGAAATACAACCCAGTGGCCCATGACGCCCAAGCTGCAACATTTATACAGTAGGATCACAAATCTTTACATATAAAAAGAGTCAACCCAATACCTATTGCAATTATCGTTTTATTAACTTACCCGAACTGGTGTGCAGCAAGGATACACCCATTTCCTCGGATCTTCTTCATTGCTTCGAGGATGTACTCTCCCTTTCTAAACTTGAGCCCTCCTTGTAGCCTAGTCCGGGCGTGCACTCGCTGCATCCTATCCAAGTTTAGTAGGATCCTGATCGTGCTCTCAAATACATTCTTCTCCAGGTGCATGCAGTCGATGGCATGGGGCGTATCTAGCTCCTTCCAGTATGATAGGTATTTGAAGAAGCATGACTGCTTCTTGAAAGGTACAGTGGGGACAGACTCTTCTTGTGTATCTTTTGTATCCTGCTTTCTCTTCCTTGTCTTCGGTTTGCCTTCATCTTTTTTCTTCTTTCTGAACTCAATGTTTATGTCCTTCACCATTTCAAACATCTTTTGCCCATACCTCATCTTCACCGGCTCATCAAGTTGAGGTTCTGCCTGGTTGTCAAAGTACTTATTCATCGTAGGCTGCCGGTATCTGTGCTTTCTAGAGAGGTATCGCCTATGTCTCATGTACACCATCTTCTGGGATGCGCTAAGATAAGTGTAGCAGGTACCATCAATGCAAGCACAGCAACCGGTCTTACCTTTAATCTGTCCCGACAATGAAAACAGACCTGGGTAGTCGGTGATTGTGACAAATATGATGGCTTTTAAAGTGAAGTCCTTTTTTAAGAACGCATCCAACAACTTCACCCCTTTTTCCCATAATATCTGCATTTCCTCCATCAATGGCTCTAGAAACACATCTATATCATTGCCGGGCTGCTTTGGTCTGGAAATACGAATGGTTAGTAGAAGGTATCTGCGTTTGTGACATAGATGGGGAGGCAGGTTGTAAATGGTGAGAGTGATCGGCCAAAAAATGCGTCTTCTTGAGGTCACCAAATGGATTCATCCCGTCTACGTACTCGGCGAACCTGACGTTCCTGGCTTCCTTGGCAAATAGTGGGAACTTGGCGTCGAAACTCTTCCACTGCCTGCCATCGGAGGGGTGTCGGAGCTTGCCATCATCATTCTTGCGTTCAGGTGATGCATGCCAGGACATCAACTGTGCATCCTCTGGGTTCTCGAAAAGTGCATGCAAGCGATCAATCACAGGCAAGTATCACACAGATAAGGCAGGACTTTTTCTCTGCGTGTAACCCTCTTCTTCCTCATCCTCGGCATGGCTCTGCTTCTTGTTCGTCTTCTTCTTCTTTGCCCCTCTAGCCGCCGGTCCGTCCTCATACGCGTCCGTGCGACAACCAGCATTCTTCTTGTACCGACTCGCGCCGCAGTACGGACAGCTTTCCAAGTTCTCATACTTGCCCCGGTATAAGATACAGTGATTAGGACATGCATAGAACTTTCTAAGCTTCATTGCCACTGGCCGGATCAATTTATTCGCCCGTGGTGTTGGCAGGCACCTTGTTTCCCTCTGGGAATGTGTCTGCGAGAATACGTAACAAGTCATTGAAGCTTGTGTCAGACCACCCATAGCGGGCCTTCAGCATAAGCATCTGCAGGTCAAAACGTAACGCCGTCCAATGCTTCGGGCAGCCTTTGTAAAGGGGATCAATTGCCGTCTGCTTCATCTGTTTAAAATTCTCGAGCCACTTAGGATTCCCAAATAGAACATCATCTTCATCCATACAATTAGCAAGTCTATTAAAAAGCTCTACATCTTCCGGATCCAACACATCTGCACGATCTTCACCGCCTACAATGTCATCACCTTGTAGCAGATCATCAATCGTAATGTAATCACGATTTCCTTCTTGGTCGCCTGTTCCTGGGACACAGGTAGATGATTCCGGAGGCTCCTCTAGTACTTCGTCATTTAACGTGGTGGATGAGTTTGGCCCGCATGAAGTCGTGGACGCTGGATTTTGCTCACCATGGTGCCTCTAGACGGTGTAATCCTTGACAAAACCATGTCGGATCAAGTGAGACTGTACAACGGAATCTTCATGGGCAAACAGATTCGTGCACTGACTACACGGACAAATCATGTGATCCTGACCCAGACTCAAACGATGTTTTTTCACTGCGGGAATAAACTTCTTCCTCAGCTGATCCAGGAAAGACGGATCTAGCCTCGATGTCTTGTACATCCATTCCCGGTCCATGACTGCAACCCATACGCACGCAAGCACTTGAAAAAACATGTAAGCTTTCGTCTAGATTCGATTTTCAATCAATACAAATGGCAGATCTACTTTTCTCTCTCCTACATTTAGATCTAGATCTACATCTAGAGAGGAAGCCCCAAACCATTGAAAAGAGAGGAAAATAAGTGAAGAAGTGTAAGATTTAACCTCTTGCGGTGTCCCCCTTCAATAAATCCAAGAGCAAAACTCTCCCCCTGGAAAATGGCCATTTTCGGGTTTTGGGAGCTCAAAACCCGAAAATGGAGAAGGTCGTGGGGAAGAAGAAGGTGGGGGCGCTGATTATATAGTACAGACTTAACCGAGGCGGGCATTGTAATTATAACCGCCTCGGTAAATGTACATTAACCGAGGCGATTTTATTACAACAAACGCCTCGGTTAATTGATTAACTGAGGTGGTCCACCAATGGCAACCGCCTCGGTTAAATGACATTTACCGAGACAATTTCCTAAAGGCAACCGCCTCGGTTAATCGATTAACTGAAGCGTTTATTGTAACACAACCGTCTCGGTTAACCGGAATTAACCGAAGCGGGTATTTAACAACGCCCGCCTCGGTTAACCCATTAACCGAGGCGGTTGCTGGGCCGCCAGCCCAGCCTCGGCTGGGCCCGATTAACCGAGGCGGGCCGGCGGCCCAACCGCCTCCGAGCCCCAAAATGAAAGGTTGCAGTTAAGTTTTTTTGTAGTAGTGCAATATCATAAATATTAAATTGGCGTGCTGTTGAAAAGGTTACTCCCATAATTTTAGTTTTCAGGATTTAACAGATTGTTCGGTTATTGTTCAGAGCTTCAGTTTTGATTTTTGATCAATTAGTTCAGAATTTCAGTACATCACTTGACACAGGTTTTATTTTTGTGAATTGTCTTTTTCATGCAACTATGAGACACCACATAAAGCAATCATTAATGATCTATCTTATATTAATAGCTCTCCCTTACGTGATTAGCTTGGAGTAAATTTGCAAGGACCTATGTAATTTGGATAGTTCTATGAGTTGCAGACATTGAAAATTCTTTTCAGAGAGTTTTCAACTCTCTACTTACATATGGGTTTACATTGGTTTCAGATTTAGATTTTTGGATCAAGTACTCTGGGTTCCTACATGCCAAATAACAAGCAATCTTGGTAAGCATTAAACTATATGGAACTATACTTTCAAAGAAATTAAGAGAGAACGGAGTATTTGCTATTTTCCCTTCTCCTAACTTTGGTGAGTCTTTTGTCTTTCAATCTTGTATAATTTAAATGCTAACAGGTTTGGTTTTTGGTGTACTGCGTTTAGCACCCCATTTTGCTTGCAACTCAGTTGATACTTGATAGTGGTATAGGCTGTTTTTTGTGCTTTCCTTGTGTTTTTAGCTTTAGCTACTGTTATTTTTTTCTTTATTTCTTTTTAATCTCTCTTTCTATGAGCTTTTTATAGTCAGCATGTATGTTGATAGCAAGACTAGTTTAGCTTCACCGTGTGTTGTTTACAAACTAGATATTGAACTAATTTTGAAGCAATGAAATCTATGAAAGGTTTCTCCCCACTTATCTCTCTCCCTTTTGTGATAGTCAGGCTCATGATTTTGAGATTCATTGTTTCATTTTATTTTTTATTTTCATTTTTTTTGTCAGAGGTGGCGGAAAATAGCTGTTCTTCCATATTTTCTGCTGAGTATTGTGAGTTTAGAGATTGAGATGCCTGGGGATATCTATTTAGGATCTACTTAGGGGTATCTATCAAGGAGACTGCATTTGGGTGTGTGCTCTTTGTGCACCAACAATGTGGTTTCAGTGCCTGCTTTTTTGAGTGTTTGGTTCAGTTTTCGAGCGTTATGTCATCTAGAGTGGTTGATTCAGTGTCATATCTCTAGATTTTAATTTTGTTTGAGTTGTGACATGTCAGTCATTGGTCGGTTAAGAATCTAGTTGATTAAATGAAACAAAATCAACTGAAAGTGTTGAAGTCACTCCCATCTTTTATGTATTTTATAGTTGTGCCGTGCAGCTTTTCCTCAAAAAGGGAATTAGGAGGGTTAGATCTTTTTTTTTTTTCTAGATTTTTTGGTGCTGCTATGTGGTAGCTCAGATATGGGATCTGATTTTATTTTTGATTTTTTTTTGTCTATTGCAGTATGGATTTTGTTCATGATGCCGATGATTCTTCAATAGATGAAGCTTTGTTTCAATTTTTTAAAAAGGAGGTTTGTATGTTTATATACTTTTTTCTTTTAGTTGTTCTTTCTTTTTAGTAGTTGATTTAATGTTTCTTTTCTGTAGAAGATTAAGCAAATGAGGAGTAAGCTAAGTGCTTCTATTTTGAGGGATACAAAAAAAAAATCAAAAGGTTTGGTTTTTTTATTATTTTTGTCTATGCTTAATTTATGTTGTTAGCTGGCTAATTGGAATGTTTTGCGCCTATGTTTTTTATTAGAATTCGTGTGAGCTGTTTCTGTGTGTGGTTGCATGTGTTTTGTGTGTCTGTCTCTTTTTTTCCTTTTTTCAGAGTTTTGATTTGTCTATTTTAGTTGAGCTGAGTGTACATCTAGCTGCTATCTCTCTATATTCTGTCCTTTGCCATTTGTTTATCTGTGTGTGTCTTGTTGCTATATCACTATGTGCGTGTCTCTTGCTCTCTCTCTATCTCTCTCTCTCTGTGTATTTTTGTTTGTGTGTATTTGTGTCTTTTTATTTTGTACGGTGCTTTTTTATGTGTGTGTGTCTCTCTCTTGTTTATGTGTGTTTGTGGGTCTAGGTGTTATTGTTTACTGGGTTTGTATGTGGGGGGTGGGGGAGGATGTTGCAGTTGCAGTTAATTGAGTTGAATTTTTTGCTATTATTATCTGAGTTTTTTGCTAGATATGATGTCTTTGCTAGATGCTAGTGTTGAAGGTGTTAGAGGTGTTGCTGCTACTTGGAAATCAAGTGTGTGGGTGTGAGTGTGGGCATGGGGCGTGGGCATCTGTGTTTGGGCGTTTTTTTTTATTTGAATTTTGTTGTATTTCAGTTTGTGTCATCATTTATTTTGTTTGTGTCATCAATGTTTTCAGGTAATTGTTGAGAAAGCTGGCAAGATTGATGTCCTTGAGATTGATAAGAAGTAAGTTGTCATCTATATATCTCCTATGTTCTTGAGTGCAATGGCTGAATGTTGATATTGGCTGAGCTCTCTCTCTCTCTCTCTCTGTGTGTCTCTGGGTTTTCTCTGTCCGTGTGTGTTCAGGTGATTTGTGGAGAAGCTGGCTAAGCTTACAACCACAAAGGGTGTCACCACCATCATTTGTAGTGGTGATTTTGTTTTTGCTGCTGTTGAGAAGGCTGGGCTTGCTAACGAGATGAGCCACATTTTAACTGGCGGTGGTGCAAGCTTGGAGCTCTTTGGAAGGCACATAAAAGTGACAACAACTCTCCAAGCCTGCAAAACCGCAGGAGGTGGAAGAAGGAGGATGTGCCATTGTGTGTCAGTGGCAATTGCCTAGCTGCAACATGCAAGTATCTCGATCTGTACCCGGCTTAGGCATTGAAAGCAGCAACTGGTTGGCTACCACCAATCATCCACCATTAGCCACTATGCACCACAGCACCAGTGCGTGAGGACGCTCATGTGTGCCTTAAAATGTAACAACAGGAGCTGCATTGAAAATGTAAAGTTGTCTTTACTGTTGCTACTCATTCCTGCTACCAGTACTGCTGCCTGATGATTGTTGGGTTTTAGATCTTTGTGCTAATGTTATTGGGTTTTGATTTGCTGTTTTTCTACCCATGTGGAAATCTGACAGATTTTTATATTGCAAAACTATTAGTTTTTTAGCTGATGTGTCAGCTGTTCATTTGTCAAAAATTTGATAGATTTAAAGTGTAAAAATCTGTCAACAGATATATAGATAGTCCCTAAAAAATAAATAAATAGAACAAATATAAAAAGGATCGCAGATAACGCACGACGGGTCGTGGTAGTAGACAAGCATGCCAAGCGACCGGCTTCCACACGCGCAGCGCTCTTGTATGCATTTGACAAGCCCCGCTACCATTTTGAACCAGCGGTCCGAAGCGCACCCTGTTAACTGTCGCTTTCGTTGTGCTTACGCAAGTCTAAAGGAAACAAACAACGGTCTGAAGCGCACCCTGCATTGTCTCTTTGGTTGTGCTGACACAAGCCTAATGGAAACAAACAATTTCTTTAAATTGCTATAACTTTTAAATGGTATATCTGTTTTTAATTCTGTTTGCAGCAGTGTGTTATACGTGACGAGACAAACAAAACTAGACCCGCATGCATAAGTTTTGAAAAAATTATTTTAATAGCAAGTTATATGTATTACATGCTAAGAGATTTATCAAAGGGGTTACTACCATGTAATACTAAAGTTGCTACTTCAAAATATACGAAAATTGTTACATAGTATGCACAAGCTTGGAGGGGTAAAACTATCTAAAGTTACTATTATATAATACTAAAGTTGCTACTCCAAAAATATACTAGAGTTGTTACATAGCTTCATAAGCTTGGGGGAGAGCAAAAATATCAAAGGAGTTACTACCATGCAATATTATAATTTGGAGAGCAAATTATTAAAAATAAGCATTACATAAGCGGCCAACTAGCGGACAAGTTATAATACAACATATTACAAAAGCCATGAAACATGACTTGCTGCCAACATGATTAGTAAGCTGCATGACCATCACATCAACTTCGGAGAGTCTAAATGCAAATAACAACAACATAAAAAGTTTTGTTTTAGATTGACCAAAAGTAGTAAAGACCATAAGTGTTTGAACTACATATGTTGTCTAAGTAAATACATACAAACTAGCAAGAGTCATCCTAACAACACCAAGAGAGAACCTTTAGATATACAAAGGTAGAACAAAGGAAGCTTAAACATTATCTATGATAAGTTGCTACAATATCACACATTGATGTACATGTAGCTGGTGTGGTAGATTCTTAGGAATTGATATTTTCGCTTCTTTTTTCATCACACAGGGACCATGGACAACGATAGGTGAAGAGATGAAGCCACTACAAGTTTTATTTTTTCCGTACAAAAAAGAAACAGAATATTGAAAGCTGTAGTAGTCACAATGAAAAATAAAAAATTAAAACTTAAACTAAAATTGACAACCAGAAAATGAAACTAAAATTAACAATTTTAATCCTGAACCAAAGTAGACATTAGAAGCTGCATGACCTTGTGTGTGGCAAGTTTAATGACAAAGTATGTAGCAAGTTATATTTAGAGCAAGTGGCAAGATATCATGAAATAACAAATTTAGAGAATTATGACTTCCAACCATATGAAAATTTAAACTAAAATTAAAAGAAAAAAATAAAACAAGACATTCTACAACCTAGATGGCAAATTATTAAAATAAGCATTTCATAAGCTGCTAACTGGGCAAATTAGTAAATAGAAAGCACAAACTATAATTTAAGATGATGACATAGCTACCAAGAAATTAAACTAAAATTGACAACTAGATTAAAACAACTATTGCACAAACTGCCAACTGGGCAAATTATTAAATAGCAAATAGAAACACTAACAAAGGAAAAAGGAAATGAAAACTAAAGTAGACACAATAAAACTAAAAATTGTTAAATAGCAAATTATTATGAAACATAAAAAACTGCTGAAACTGTAACTTACAACTAGAAAACTAACTAAAATTAACAATTTTAGTTCCTAAAAACAAAATGTAGATACTACAAGCTGCATGATGTTGTGCGTGACAAGTTTAATTACAAAGTATGTAGCAAGTTATATTTGAAGCAAGTGTCAAGATATCGTGAAATAACAAATTTTGATAATTATGAATTTCAAACACATGAAAATTTTAATAGAAATTAAATGAAATAAAAAAAGACAATCTGTAACCTAAGAAGCAAATTATTAAAACAAGCATTGCATAAAATGTCAACTGAGCAAATTATTAAATACCAAACAAAAACTATAACTGAAAAAGACAGCTTAGCTACAAACAAATTAAGCTAAAATTGACAAGTAGAAAATTAGACTAAAATTAGAAAAATAGGTGAAAGAAACTAAAAACTAAAGTAGACATAATGAAAAATAAAAAATTAAACTAAAATTGACAGCTGGAAAATTAAATAGAAACTGATAATTTTAGTTTGTAAAGTAGAGAAAATTAAAAATAAATGAAACACAATACTAAAAATGAATGTGACTGCCAGATAATTAGAGTAAAATTAATAATTTTAGTTCCTAAAAGCTAAAGTAGACAAAATGGGAACAACAAAATGAAACATAAAACTGAATCAAAAATTGATAGCTAGATAATTAGACTGAAATTGACAAACAAAAACTGAAAACTAAAGTAGATACATTGAAAAATGAAAGACTGAAACTAAAATTGATGACTAGAAACTTAAACTAAAATTAAAAAATAGAACGACAAAATGAAACATAATCAAAAATTGATAGCTAGATAATTAGACTGAAATTGACAAACAAAAACTGAAAACTAAAAGTAGATACATTGAAAAATGAAAGACTGAAACTAAAATTGATGACTAGAAAATTAAACTAAAATTAAAAAAAAAAACTGAAAGCTAAAGTAGACACAGTAAAATACAATTATAGAGAGAAGGAACAAAAGGCTATCTGTATTGTTACCTACTTATGCGAATATAAAATAAGTTGGACACTGATTAACACAATGACTAGAATTTCTCTAGACTTCAGAGTCAACCGCCCGTAGTATGCCACAATATGATGTCACCACAGCAATCAAACAAGAGACACAATATTAATAAGAAAAAAAATGCCAAACACAAACAGGGTGTTCAGAAGCAAAAAGAACATAAAGCTCTTGAATTGGCATTACATGTCTGAATTTAGAGACTAAGAAAATCTGAAAGTTTTAGAACAGAATTGCGAAGAATATTATTACTTATCACAGCTCCAATGATGAGTACTACAATGAACTCATATCCTTAACTGATACATGCATACTAAGTATATCTCGGCCACACACATGTCAGAAGAAGCAATCTCTGAACCTATCAATTCTAGACACTAGGCAGAACCCAGGACTAACATTCCTACAGATGATGGAAAAAGCACAAGCACCCAAATCAATTTTTCCCACAAACTTATTGTCCCTCTCCAACTTTGCAGACTCCTGAGAGCAGCACCTTCGTGGTTCCATTCCCAAGCTAAACATGATAGTCGAAATGGCAGTATAAAGCGGCAGCCACAATTGTCTGAGCAAAAAATAACTAGAAATCTCACATACCACCAACGCATCAGCGTCACCAATTCGATGCATGGTAAGAGAAATTTCTGGAGTCACTCTAGTTCCCACAACATCTAGTTCCCACAACATGACAAGAGCATTTAGCAAATCCTATTATGGCTCACGACACCCTGACCCAGCACAGCGTCAGAAAAGCAGGATTTCACGAACAGAACAGAATAGATGCCATGCGATAACCAACCGATGCATAGCGCAGGGTGTAGTAATGGGGATAGAAGGGATCTGGGGACCTGAGGAGGGCTTACAGAGAAAGGCTGCCTTGGCCGGAGAAGCCACCGCTGGGGCGGCGTGGGCAAGTGAGCTCCTTCCTACACCGGCCACCGGGCGCCCGGCTGCCGGGGGATATACAAGGGCGCTCAGTGCAGTGCCAGCAGGAACACGCAACGGCCGCGACCGAGCAAAATGGCAGTACATCCATCCATCCCGACCGCCGCTTGCTCGCTCATCTCGTCTTGGACACGGCTGGTTCCGTCAGAGAAGGAGATGTCGGGGATTGGGGGATTGGTGCTTCAGGCCTGGGGAGGCGAAGATGGGCCGACCCGTCGTGGATTGGTATCGCGGCGCTGCAGGTGGAGCGCGACCGGTCGCTTGTTACACTTTTTACGATACAAAAAGTCAGTACTAAAAATAAAATAAATAAGAAATAAAATTTAAATAGAAATTAAATAAAAGCAAGGAAAGATAACAAAATGAAAGAAAGTATTTTTTTTTGAGGAATATTAAAAAAGAAAAGAAAGACAAAAAAAAAAGCCTCCGTATATATAACTTAACATCCCAAAAGAAAGCTCCGAGTTGGGCCCAATAGGCGAAACGACCCACTCGGAGTAGCCAAACGTAACTCCCGGCGGAAAAAGTCTACTTTTCCTCCCTCAACTTTCGCAAAAGTCCACTTTTCCTCCCTAAATTCTAAAACCAGACAAACAACCCCCTTAACTTTTCAAACCATGCACTTTACCTCCCTGGAGTGATTTTGACGGTGGTTTTATTACAATGCCGATGGTTTTATCTTTTTCTTTTTTATTTATTTTGGCTAAATTTTTAAATCACAAAAATTTATAAAATAGAAAATCTAATTTTATTGGACTCCATATGAGTAGATCTACGCAGTGAATATATAATATGGTATGTTTTAATACAAAGTTTTTGTTAGTATTATTCTTTTTTATTTATTTTGGCTGAATATTTGAAAAAGTAAATCATTAAAAAATCATAAAATAGAAAATCCCATTTTGTTGGACTCCACATGAGTAGATCTACAAAGTAAATATATAATATGATATACTTTAGTTTAAAAAAATAATTATAGAAGCTACAGTTATGAATAATTTGAATTAATTATAGAAAAGTATAGATCAAAAGTTACAGACAAGAATTTTGTAATAAAGTATATCATATTATATGTTTATTTGTAGATCTACTCATGTGGAGTCTAAAAAATTAGATTTTCTATTCTATAATTTTTCTATGATTTGCTATGATTTTTTTTTCAAAGGTATAGCCAAAATAAATAAAAAAAAAGAAAAGACTAGCAAAAACTTTGTAATAAAGCATACCATATTATATATTCACTATGTATATCTATTCATGTAGAGTCCAACAAAATTAGGATTTTCATTTTGTGATTTTTTGTGATTTATTATGGTTTTTCAAAAAATTCATCCGAAATAAATAAAAAAGACAAAACCACTGTTACTGTAGCAAAAAACCACCATCAAAACCACTCCAGGGAGGTAAAGCGCATGGTTTGAAATTTGAGGGAGGTTGTTTGTCCGGTTTTGAAGTTCAGAAAGAAAAAGTAGACTTTCGTGAAAGTTGAGGAAGGAAAATTAGACTTTTTTTCACTCCTAGGCCAATTTTTTTCAATAACAAGTGTCGACCATATCGGACTCGAACTCAACAAGGGGGCGGCACGGCGGCATCTATAAATCTCCGAGCTAACAAGTCGTCGATCTCAATTGATCACCGCCGGGCGCCGAACGACGAACAAAACCATCTCGCTCGCCAAGCGGCGCCGATCCAATCCAATCCATCCATCCAGCTCCCCGTCGTCGTTCTCGCTCATGGCATTGAAGATGATCGTGCATCGCAAGCGCCCGGCACCCAGCCGTGCGAACAAGGCCGGCAAGAAGCAGAAACGACGACGACGCTATCGCAAGATGCCGCTGGCGCTGAGGAGCCGTCGTCGTGGCTAGTTATAAAAGACCTTCTATGACCATTAGGCATCATTTTTGTGACTATTTTTAATTTGTGACCATTGTAACTGCTATAAATTATCACAAAAATAGTCACAAAGGTCTTAGTGACTAGCTTGATGGTCACAGAAGGTCTTTATGACTAGCCTTCTGTGACCGATCCATATGGTCACACAAGCTTGATAATGGTCACAGAAGGCCTCATCTCTGTGTTCTTTTCAAATTTCCTGTTGCAGATACTACGTGTTTTTTATGAGCCATACATCCATAGCATGCATAGATATATGTGAGGGCCCACATGGTTTCACAGATGATGCAGATTGCCGATTCTTAATCATGCATATTACTGGTCTAGGGAACATCTAGGATTGGTAACTTATGTCATTGCACAGTTTTGCACTAAAAAAATCCAACCAAAATCATAGGCAAAACTGAAAAATGAACAACAGCACAAGAGAAAATTTGAATTCGTAAGCATGGAAATGAAGAGGATTACCCACAGAAAAGCCCCATCGTCCTCATCTAGTGACCTGAATAGAGTGCAACGAGGCAAGGCACCCCAACTCTACAGAGGGAGGCGACGCATAAACCTACGCAGTGGTGGTGGAGGCGGCCAGAAACGCAGGGGCCTATGCCCGCACGAGGCCGAGTGGCTAGCTGTGTCCAGGCCACGCAATGGCACGTGCCCGCACTCTCCAAATACCCCGCAGGCGCTGCAGGGGCGGCGGTGTCCAGGCGGCCATCTGGCACCATGCCCCCATGCATGGCCTTGGTGTAGCATAATGAGAGAGGGAGCGGGAGGAAGGAGAGATGGAGAATGGAGAGAGCTACGTCAGGAGAGGAGGAGGGGGATAGGAGGGGAAGGAGGAGGATGACCACGAGGGCGGCCAGTGAGGAATAGGCAGCTCGGGTTTCGACGATCCCATGCGGAGCAGCGGGAGGAGGATCTCATTAGAGACGTGTTTTTTCATGTCTGCCATCAGGTAGGAGTGACGTGTTTCATCTGATGAGTCTATAGTAGGATTCTAGTTACAACTGACTTGTCGAGTCGAGAAGACTCACTCGAAACTTATAATTTGTGACGTGTTTTGTTCACTAGCTATGGTGCGACAACAAGACAGTAACCTGTTCTGTGTATCCGCGTCACTGATGTCACACTAGTGACGCATTTCAATTCTAGGCCACTATTTAAGGTGTCTCCATTTTACTATTTTGGCATAGTGGAGGCTTCATTTGCATCTACCTATTTGCATGTTGCCACCATGGGGTAGTTTTGTCAAGGCAAACAGAGGTTGGTGCAATGAAGTCTGCACAGCTTCACCGATGCGCCTTTTCTTTCCCAAATGCCCTTTTGTGAAACAACTTTAGTGAAGCTCTTTTTTTATACTCTCGCTAAGGAACCGGGATAGGTGAAGCTAGAAAAAAGTAGTTTTTCACAGCTTTCTCTCTTGTTTGTCTCTGGTAGCCGTGGATGAAACTGTTTGTGGAGCTATTTTGGTACGTTACACATATATAACCACTTTGTTTATGTTGCAAAATTACTAGAAATCATTTGCGGACTTGGCTTTGGGGCCATGGGAATATTTATGATTTAATCTATAGCATTATGTGCAGATTAGAGGAAAATCAACATTATCGGTTGCTGAGAGGAGAATCAAATTGTGAGCACCTCGATGAGATCGATTTGCTCATATATGTCGGGTGCATTTGGTGCACAGCATCCATCCCTTGTCCTGTTCTCCATGCGTGATTAGTGGACTGAATTAAGCAAGCTCACTAAATGGCATAATTAATTAAGAGCAATGGCACATAGAGATTAGTGGTTGAGATTATCACTATCTTTCTAGAACTAAGAGTTTAAGAAGTGATTAATTATTTATTCTGATTATTTGGTTCACGTGAAGTGACACCTGCCAGTGACATGACTCATTTGTGCTGGGTCTTGGGTGGTAAGCGCGGTGCATTTCACGAGATCGAGTTGCATCGTAAGATGATTGCAGCATATCTTAATCAAACAAAAATCAACGTTAGTCAATACCACTGTGATGCAAAATAGTCCTACCAAGCCGCACCTTAGTGCGATTAAGAATAGTGGCATATTGTTGTTTAAAATGAAATGCATGACCCCAATTTAGAGTTCTTTTCTTCAGGGAGAGACCTGACATAGCCTATAGGAATGCTTATAACTAGTTGCTCATTGTAATTCGTCACTCATATTTAATAGGCCTAAAGTGAAAATGTTCAATTTCAAAATATAATAACTTAAAATAAACATACAAGCTTCGAAAAGATCAAAGTTAAAAAACTTGGTCTCAACTAGAGTGTTGTAGGTCATGATAAGATTTACAGTTTTGATATAAAATTTATGTTATTCTAAATTCATACACAAATTTATGATCTTTCTACATATATGAAAAGAGGGCCAGCTAGATGATGCAGATTGTTGATTCTTAATCATGCATATTACTGGTCTAGTGAAAATCTTAGGATTGGTAACTTATGTCATTGCATATTTTTGCACTAAAAAATCCAACCAAAATCATAGGCAAAACAGAAAAATGAACAACAACACAAGAGAAAATTTGAATTCGTAAACTTGGAAACGATTTCTCAAGATGTTGGATTGAAGTGGATGGCCCACAGAAAGGCCCCATCGTCCTCATCTAGTGACCTAAAGAGAGCGGAACGAGGCAAAGCACCACAACTTTGCAGAGGGAGACGACGCATAAACCCACGTAGTGGTGGTGGCGGTGGCCGGAACGCAGGGCATATGCCCAGGAGGCTAAGTGGCAAGCCGTGTCTAGGCCACGCAGTGGCATAAGCCCGCGCTCCCCAGTGGCCCGCAGGCCGCTGCATGGGCGACGGTGGCTGGGCGGGCCATCTGTGGCACCATGCCCCCGGCCTTGGGGTAGCATCGGGAGAGAGAGGGGGGAGGAAGGAGAGACGAAGAATGGAGAGAGCTGCGTCAAGAGAGTAGGAGGGGGGACGGAGGGGGAGGAGGAGGATGACGATGAGGGTGCCAGTGTGGAATAGGCAGCTCGGGTTTCGACGAGCCTATATGGAGCGGCGGGAGGAGGATCTCATTAGAGACGTGTTTTTTCGAGTCCGCCATCAGGTTGGAGTGACGTGTCTCATCTGATGAGTCTATATAGTGATTCGAGTTACCACTGACTCGTTGAGTCGAGAACAGTGACTCAAAACTTATAATTTGTGACGTGTTTTGGTTACCAGCTATGGTGCGACATCTAGACAATAACCTGTTCTGTGTATACGCGTCACTGATATCACATTACTGACATGTTTCAATTCTAGGTCACTATTTAAGGTGTCTCCATTTTACTATTTTGGCATAGTGGAGGCTTCATTTACAGCTACCTATTTGCATGTCGCCACCATAGGGTAGTTTTGTCAAGCCAAAGAGAAGTTGGTGCAATAAAGTATGCATAGCTTCACCGGTGCGCCTTTTTTCCCAAATGCCCTTTTGTGAAACAGCTTCAGTGAAGCTCTTTTTATACTCTCACTGAGGAACAGAGATAGGTGAAGCTAGAAAAAATAGTTTTCATAGCTTTCTCTCTTGTTTCTCTCTCGTAGTCATGGATGAAGCAGCTTGTGGAGCTATTTTGGTACGTTACTCATATATAACCACTTTGTTTATGTTGCAAATTACTAGGAAATCATTTGTGGACTTGTCTTTGGAGCCATGAAAATATTTATGATTTGATTTATAGCATTATGTGCAGATTAAAGGAAAACCAACATTATCTGCTGCCGAGAGAAGAATCAAATCGTGAGCACCTCGATGAGATCGATTTGCTCATATATGTCGTGTGCATTTGGTGCACAGCATCCATCCCTTGTCCTGTTCTGCATGCATGATGAATGATTAATGGATTAAATTAAGCAAGCTAATTAAATGGCATAATTAATTAAGTGCAATGGCACGTAGAGATTAGTGGTTGAGATTATCACTGTCTTTCTAGAACTAAGAGTTGAAGAAGTGATTAATTAACAAAGTAGTAGTTATATTTTTATCCATAACATATGTGTAGCTGTCACACATACTTTCACGTGGAGGCTATTTTTAATTTGCCCGTAGCTATCTGCTTGCAGGTTTGCTTGACGAGGAATAGGTTTTGCCAATAACACCGACAATGCAACTTACTCCCTTCATCCCATAAAGGAAGACATTATGGAATCATGGGGGTCAAACTTTCTCAATCTTGATTATGATTGAAGAAAAGGCGTACAAAATTTATAGCTTTAAATAATTTTATTACCAATTATACTCAAGGATCTATCTAATGATACTGGTTATGTATTGTAAATATTAAAATTCTTTTATATATAACTGGTGAATCTTAAAAATATTGACTTCATGGGAATCGAGAACATCTTCTATTTTGGCATAGATGGAGTAGGTGTTGTGTTCTCTACCTACGAAACATTCATATGAATAGATAACGCTACAACCAGGAAAAAGTTAATCATTTATTGTGATTATTTGGCTCAGGTGAAGTGAAACCTGCCAGTGACATGACTCATTTGCGGTGGGTCTTGGGTGGTAAGCGCAGTGCATATCACGGGATCGAGTCACGTCACAAGATGATTGCAGAATATCTTAATCAAATAGACATCAATGTTAGTCAACACCACTGTGATGCAAAATAGTCCAACCAAACAGCACATTAGTGCGATTAAGAATAGTGGCGTACTATCGTTTAAAACCAAATGTATGACGACCCAATTTAGAGTTGTTTTCCTTCCAGGAGAGAGCTGACATAGCCTGTAGGAATGCTTATAACTAGTTGCTCATCGTAATTGGCCATTCATATTTAACACGACCTAAAGTGAAAATTTTGAATTTGAAAATATAATAACTTAAAATGAACATACAAGCTTCCAAAAGATCGAAATTAAAAACCTTCGTCTCAACAATAGTTTTGTAGGTCATGATAAGATTTATAGTTTTGATATAAAATTTACATTATTCTAAATTCGTACCAAGATTTATGATATTTCTACATATATGAAAAAAGACTGCCAGGTAGATGATGCAGATTTCCGATTTTAATCATACATATTACTGGTCCGGGAATATCTTAGGATTGGTAACTTATGTCATTGCACAGTTTTGCACTAAAAATCCAACCAAAATCATAGGCAAAACTGAAAAATGAACAACCGCACATGAGAAAATTTGAATTCGTGAACTTGGAAACGATTTCTCAAGATGTTGGATCGCAGAAGGTTACCCACAGAAAGGCCCCATCCTCCTCATCTAGTGACCTAAACAGAGCGGAAGCAGGCAAAACACCGCAAATCCAGAGAAGTAGCTTTTCACAGCTTTCTCTTTTGTTTCTCTCGCGTAGCTATGGATGAAGCTATTGGCAGAGTTGTTTTGGTAAGTTACACATATAGAACCACATTGTTTATGATGCAAATTACTAGGAAATCATTTGTGGACTTTGTTTTGGAGCCATGAAAATATTTACGATTTGATCTATAGCATTATGTGCTGATTAGAGGGAAATCAATATTATCTGCTGACGAGAGGAGAATCAAATCGTGAGCACCTCAATGAGATCAATTTGCTCATATATGTCATGTGCATTTGGTGCATCCATCCCTTGTCCTGTTCTCCATGCATGATTAATGATTAATGGATTAAATTAAGCAAGCTAACTAAATTGCATAAATAATTAATTAAGAGCAATGGCACATAGAGATTAGTGGTTGAGATTATCACTATCTTTCTAAAACCAAGAGTTGAAGAAGTGATTAATTAACAAAGTAGTAGTTATATTTTTATCCATAAAATATGTGGAGCTGTCACACAATGTTTCATGTGGAGGCTATTATTAATTTGCCTGTAGCAATCAGCTTGCAGGTCTAGGTTTTGCCAATGACACCGACAATGCAACTTACTCCCTCTGTCCCATAAAGAAAGACTATGGAATCATGGGGTCAGACTTTCTCAACTTTGACAATGATTGAAGAAAAGGCATACAAAATTTATAGCTTACAATAATTTTATCTGTTACAAATGTATCCAACAAACTATCTAATGATACTGATTGTGTATTGTAGATATTAAAATTGCACAGTGGCCGGGCAGGAGACAGTCAGTTCGCGATGGGGACAAGTGGCGATGGCGGCGGCCGGAACGTGGGGCCCATGCCCACTAAGGCCGAGTGGCTAGCCGTGTCCAGGCAACGCAGTGGCACGTGCAGTTGTCCTCGGCAACCCGCAAATAGCTGGAGGGGCGACGGTGGCTGCGCGGCCATCTATGGCACCACGCCCCCATGCGTGGCCTTGGTGTAGCATCGGGAGAGAGGGAGAGGGAGGAAAGAGAGTAGGAGGGGGACGGGAGGGGAAGGAGGATGATGGCCATGAGAGCGGCCAGGGAGGAATAGGCAGCTCGGGTTTCGACAAGCCCATGCGGAGCGGCGGGAGGATGATCTCATTAGAGACGTGTTTTTTGGGTCTGCCATCAGGTAGGAGTGACGTGTTTCATCTGACGAGTCCATAGTAGCGATTCTAGTTACCACTGACTCGTCGAGTCGAGAAGAGTCACTCGAAACTTATAATTTGTGACGTGTTTTGTTCACTAGCCATGGTGTGACATTTAGACTGTAACCCGTTACGTGTATCCGCGTCACTGATATCACATTAGTGGCGCGCTTCAATTCCGGTCACTATTTAAGGTGTCTCTATTTTACTATTTTGGCATAGTGGAGGCTTCATTTGCAGCTACCTATTTGCGTGTCACCACCATGGGATAGTTTTGTCAAGGCAAAGACAAGTTTGTGCAATAAAGGATGCTACACCGGTGCGCTGTTTTTTTTTTTTACGCCAAATGCCCTTTTTTGAAACAGCTTCTGTGAAGCTCTTGTTTTATGCTCTCACTAAGGAACAAAGATAGGTGAAGCTAGAAAAAAGTAGAGTTTCATAGTTTTCTCTCTTGTTTCTCTCTCGTAGCAATGGATGAAGCTGTTGGTGGAGCTGTTTTGTTACGATACACATATATAACCATTTTGTTTATGTTGCAAATTACTAGGAAATCATTTGTGGACTTGGTTTTGGGTGCAAATTTTTACGATTTGATCTATAGCATTATGTGCTGATTAGAGGAAAAGCAACATTTTCTGTTGATGAGAGGAGAATCAAATCGTGAGCACCTCTACGACACTACGCCCGATTTGATCCTCACCGCGCCTATTAGTGGCGGTTATCAACCAACCGCTATCGATGATCTTCACCGGGCGGTTCAAAGTTTCAATGATTGGAGGGGGAGGCCGGGAGGCCATGAACCGCCAAAGGAAGGTAGGTTTCAGTGGCGGTTGTAGTGTGAAACCGCCCGTGAAGCATCAGTGGCGGTTCTAAACTCAAACCGCCACTGCCAGTGAAGCATCAGTGGCGGTTCTAAACTCAAACCGCCATTGATTGTTCTATATCACTGGCGGTGATGGTCGGAGTGTATATGCCGGCTAGGCGGGATAGCTCCAAAAGTTCCAATTCATTTCCCTACTCGGCCGAGCACCACCTCCACCGCCGCAGCGCCATCGACGCCGGGAGAGGAGCGGCGGACTCCCTGTTCCCTACCTCGACACACCCGCGGCGAGCACCACCCGCGCCGAGCACACGCCTCCACCACCGCGGCGGACTCCCTCTTCCCCACCCGCGCCGAGCACCACCTCCACCGTCGGCCTTTGCTCGCCACCGTGGGCGTCCGCGAAAACGCCCGTCATCCTGCCTCGACCTAGCCGCGCGCAACACCGACAACCCATTTGCGCGCCCCCCGAGCCCGCGGCCGCCGACGCCTTGCATCACCTCGACGCCGACCACCACCTCGCCGGCGACCACCACCTCGACGCCCTGCATCACCTCGGCGCCGATCACCACCTCGACGCCCTGCATCATTTGTGATATCTTGTCTTTAAGTTCTACAGTTTGAACACAACATTTGTGATATTTGTTGTAATAGGATTCTCGATGGATTGTAATACTCTAAGTAGTACAATTTCTATGTAATACTTTAATTAGTACAATTTCGATGTAATCGTAATCTTGATGCGTTTAGTTTACAGTATCGCAACATTGTAGCAAGTAAAAAACAAAAGAAAAAATAGAAACTGCCAGTGTTGTTGAAGGTCAACAGTGCCGGTTCCTATATCCAACCGCCACTATTGGTGAAGTGGACACTAGCGGTTGAAGTCTAGAACCGCCAGTGAAGTGAAGTCTAGAACCGCCAGTGAGAGTATAGGAACAGTGGCGGTTGGTAAGAACCGCCAGTGATGGCTACCCTCCATCACTGGCGCTTTGGTTGGACGGTTCAAAATCTGCCGGTGAAGGGGGGTTTTGAACCGCCACTAATGTGCAAATCTGACGTAGTGTGATATCGATTTGCTCATACATGTCGTGTGCATTTGGTGCATAGCATCCATCCCTTGTCCTGTTCTCCATGCATGATTGTTGGATTAAATTACGCAAGCTAACTGAATGGCATAATTAATTAAGAGCAATGGCACGTAGAGATTAGTGGTTGAGATTATCACTATCTTTCTAGTTCTAAGAGTTGAAGTGATTAATTAACAAAGTTTTATTTATTATTTGTAGATAGATGGTTCACCTGTTTAGTACAGCAATTGGCTTAATAATTAGTCAATTTGCCACCTTACCGCTATCACATGTGCTTGGTGTGTTCGCTGTCCGTGTGGAGGTTGAATTGCAGCTATCACTTGCCCTTGGTGTGTTCATTGTCAATAGGCACTACTGCAGGCGATTTCTTTGCCGAGTGCCTGATGCACTCGGCAAAGGCAAAATTGCACTTTCGGCAAAGCCTTTGCCGAGTGCAACACTCGGCAAAGAATTCCGGCAAAGAGGTTAACGGTAAAGCCCGCTTTACCGAGTGCCAAAACGCTGGCTCTCGGCAAAGGAGTTACCGAGTGCCACGGTGACGCTCGGCAAAGATTTAACGCCGTCCACCCGGCGGGTCACGCCGTTTTCTTTTTTTTTCTTTGCCGAGTGCAACACTCGGCAAAGATTTTTATTTTTTTTTTTAAAAACTCTCTTTGCCGAGTGCCGCTGGCCTAAGCACTCGGCAAAAACTTATTTTAATATTTTTTAGTATTTTTCTTTGCCGAGTGCCACAACCACAACACTCGGCAAAGACTTGTTTTAATATTTTTAGAATTTTCTTTGCCGAAAAGCGACAACCCCAAAGACTCGGCAAATACTTGTTTTTATATTTTTTTCAGAATTTTCTTTGCTAAGTGCAATGACCATTGCACTCGGCAAAGCCACCTGTAAAATTTTTTTTTTTGGTTTCCCATGTAAACAACAACGCATAATATATATATATATATATATATATATATATATATATATATATAGTTATTCTTTATTGTACCCTGGGTACTGATTAATATTCAGTAACCGAGTCCAAATACATGAACCAAACACAGTTGACCGGACCCGAGCTAACCACACCGCGGGCGCCCGGCCCCCCCCTCCCCCAAGCTAGCGACGGATCCCCCACGCGGGGCGCGGCCACGCCCAACCCCTCTCCGTCGCCTGCGGTTCCCTTTCCCGTTCCAATCCAGATCGTGGGGGACAGAGAGAGACGTAGGTTTCACCGAGCTCGCCGCCTCCTCGGCTGCTCGATCCCAGCTCGCGGTCCCTCCGCCGCTCGAGCCTAGCTTCGCCCTCTACCCCTCGCCTCTGCAACCTCCGACCTCTGCCTCTGCAGCCCAGGCGGCGGCCTCGTCGGGTGGCGCAGCGCTGGGTCTTCGGCGGTGGCTTACCCTATCCGGGATACGGGCGACTCGGCGTCCTCTCCTGGAGTGCGCGGAGCAGCGGCGGTTTCCCTCCTCCCATCACCATCGACCCTTCAGTGGTGCTCCTCAAGGCCTCAACCTCTACCCCATCCTCAACCCATCCATCGCCAACTCAACCCAATTTGGTCAGCCGGTGCCGCTCTGCATCCAATCTTCGACCTCTCCGACGAGGTAGTACTGATTTTGCACTGTAGTATATGTCTTATAAATTATAAATACCTGGAACTGCGATTTAGGACGGATGCCTTATTTCCAACAATTCAGAATGGTGCATATGCATACCATAAAGTGCATAAATAGATTTTTTTTCCTAATAAATCTAGGCAGCTTACTTGAACTAGTTCACACTTGGGTAGCCAATGAAATGATAATAGTAATTGGTGGTGATCTTTTTAGAGAGGCAACATTGTGACAGATGAGGTAGAAAACAGAGTACGAACCAAGATGATCTGGTTTGAGAGTCCACCTAAGACTAGATGATATCACACATGCCATTTTTAACGTCATGTATGTATGTGTATACATATAGCATGGATGCCTCCTAAGTTTCGTGCGACTAATTAGTACTAGTTAGATTTCATGAGGTTTATTTGCCCTGTTCTGATAGAGTTCAGTGTTACGCTAAGCGCTGGTGTCCTACTAGAATATGTGCATGTTCTAATTCCTGCAGATTCGGAAGCTCTTCGGGTCCATCTTAATATTTCCACCATGGTTTATCTATTACAAAGAAAATGCGTCACTTTATATCAAGTTCTAGGAAGTGCAAACAATTTGATCATAATTGCAAATAGTTGAGTTTTTTATGGTTCAGTCACATGGCAGCTCAGACAAACATCTGTGATATGTCTGCCATTAGAATAGCAGTAGCAGAGAGATTATTGATCACAACTATATATTTGAATTAACAAAGTGATTTTCATGACTTTGTCACTGTAATCCAAAAAAACAAGATGGTGTGAATTCAGGAACATATTATTTAGTTCTGATTCAGATTTTTCTATAAAGGTGTACCTGTAGGCAAGTGACCTGTTTATTAGTTGGGATTAGCAATGAATTCAGTTCCTGCCATTTTGAGTCTGACCAAATATATGCCAAACAATATGTTTACCTCCATGTAGATTCTTCTGGTGTCCCATATTTTTTTTTGGTCTCCAAATGGGGGGACTTGGTGATGATAGGATTATTTTGGTTGTTTAAATATTTTGGATGTCAGCCTTTAAATGATTTCATGTGAATCCCTAAAATGAACCCGTGGCATTAGCACGGGCATTATACTAGTAATTGCAAATAATTGAGTTTTTTTTATGGTTCACTCACTTATGCAATATAGAGAGGTTTTTTTTAATGTAGATATGCGTTATCAGTTAGAGGATGGTTTTGGGACAACATTTTAGTCTTCACTTGAGCTTCACAGTGCTGGGTGGTCCTGTCATTCCTGTGTTCCTTTGTCTTTCAATGTAGATGGTCCTCATTTGTGGCTTCTGAATCGATAGACTTGAGGTTGCGTTCAGGCATCGTACTCCGGTAACTCACATTTTGCTTAACAAGGTCTTAAAATGTTTGGTACAAAATCATTCTAAAGTATTTTTCGTAATAGTTTTTTGGGAAGTGCTTGTGTAGATCTTTTCCTGTGTGCACTATACTTTTCGATTTATTTGCTCATTATGTTTCCTTTGGAAATCTGGCCTTTTGTAATCTTATTATTACTTGTGATTAATCTCTAATTGGCATGCATTGCTGTAGTAACATTAGGCTATTCTAGTTCTAGGTATGAAATTTTACCTGGGCTTAGAAATCTCATTCTCATGACACATTTAGTTTTCAATGCAATTGTTAAGCTACAATTTGGGACTGAATTCCAAACTATACTGCTCAACCAAACCACCACCACTCATGCTTGCCTAAAAAAAATACCGGTGAAGAGCACATTGTCCGATCTGCTCTATGATTTTTAGAATTGCTGATGTTACCACATTAGATATTAAATTTATGTTTTATGGTAAATTGTGGTCTACATGAACTCTAAATTGTTCTAAATTTCTACTGCTACCCTTTGCACCCCCTTGCCCATTGCTCAAATTCAACAACATGCACATAATTAGATTTGCAGCACCAGTGTAAGCTTCGCTGCATCCTGAACATTGTTGTAGCTGGCCTCTGCACTTTTATCAGCAAAAAGATTCTGCTAGGGCTCAGCAGTAGTTACAGGAATTTGGTCTGTTTTTTGTACTATACAATTTACTAACTAGAAGTAGTTATTTCAATGTTCTCTAAAAGTGAGGACATTAGTATCAAATTTCATGTATTACAAGCAAATAAGTTGTTTACTAGAAAAACGCGCGGCTTTGCCAAGACCTCGTAATAGTGGACCCGGTTGTTTAGTCCACCATATAACACGTGGTGAGCAGCCAGTCTATATCACTTATTCGTATTGTTTAGTTGATTGTATACTATTTAGATGCAGTGATTTTTAACTATTTTCTCTTTTTGTATATTATTATTTGTTGTTTTCCTATTTTTTTCTTTAAAATTTAAGGATATAATATATTATCCTAGGTGTTGAAATAGAACTATTATATTTTTTTATTAAGAGAGAGGAGTATTCCATGTGTAATTATTAAGAGAGAGGAGCATTTTATGAGTAATTTAGATATAATAATATAGGTATCGTCACGATAGATTTATATTTATACAAATTAAATTCCATAAAAATATGTGATACTATATATTTAAAGTGTAGTGCTAGTTGTGTAGAGCTCAACAAACTTGGTTTGGTATTTTTCTGATTTTTATTTGATTTGTTATGATTTTTACAATATTTTAGCGGTTTAGATAAATAATAAATCCCATTTGGAAAATGGAAAAGGCCATCGGGCTCAATTCGGCCCAACGCCCGAAGCGGCTATGCGGGCCGAGGCCCATAACGTGGCCTTGAGAAGCGGCTGGACGGCGGGTTGATTTTTGAAGAGTTGGAGGTCGTTTTTGCAAGAATATATGAGGGAGGTGGACTGCGGGTTGATTCGTATAAATTTGGAGGGTGTTTTTGCAAAATGGCCGGAGAAGGCACGATCTGGGCCGTCCGGCCGCCCGATCCGACGGCCGGGAACGGCCCGTGACGTGGCCTTCTCATTTGCCTGAGCTTGGCTCAGGTTTAGAAAGGTAGAGATTTCATTTGTGTTGGAGTCTGTATAACTGAACTTTGCAGTCTTTTTAGTTCAGTAAACAGGTTTCAATTGTGACATGAATGCAAATTATCATGTAAAGTGTATATCCAGAATTTCACCAAACAGGACTCACGGCTGTGTGTTTGTGTTAACACATGTCTGATTGTGTGAGAGTGGAGCATCACACTAGGCGAGTGGTAGCCGTAACAGTTCGGTAGCCACGTAGCTGCTGGTTTCATCTGCTTGCAAATCAAGGTAGCAGTGTACTTCTCTGTTTTTCTGATTGATACAGTTCAAACCGAGCTTGCAGTTACGTGTAGCTCAGATTGCAGATTTGGAATTTAAAGGCCATATCCTAATTGTTGCACGCTCTTGTCCATTATTTGTATGCTTTATTTACTAAGCTTCAATATCTCATTCATATTTAGATGAGCAGTGCTGCACCTTTTCATCATAATATAGATGATTTGCAAGCATAGATATATGTATTCAGTATTCTAGCAGTGTACTTTACATAGATAAAACACTGAATTTTAATGAAAGATGCTAGATAGGCAGATTTTATGAAAGATTGAGACAGTGTTTTGTTTAGGTCTAGGGGCCCTACTACTCTGCAGTGATTTTGCTCTGCATCAGGAAACCTCAAGAGTTCTGGGTAAGCTACCTAATTAGTAGCAAGAAAAATGCATTGCATTTAATAGTTAGTCTACTTAATGCTGACCGGAATGACATCACACAACTTATATTTTCGTAGTTCAGTTGTTATTAACTATGATTTAAAGGTAGGATCTTTGGTTTTGAGTTGTATCCTGTAAAATATTTAATCTCCCATGTTTCCTACAAGAAGAATGCAACAATTTAGACATTCCTTCCATCCTCACAGGAATGTGCTGGTAGTCTGGTGCTCTCCTTCCTGTCGCTTCCTGCTCTGGCAGTTCAGCTGTCTAACCGTCTACATTTTAGTATTTGTCATTATTTATGGAGGGCAATATGTGAAAAATCAAGTGTTTTGTGTTTGACTGAGATTCAGTAGGATGGTTTTCACAATCATATTATAGGAGGAAGTGCTGAAATCATGCAGATTATTTGCAGCTACAGCTTTGTTACCCTTAGGCATTCAAAACTGAGATTTAGTGCTTCTGGCTTCTGGTCATAGTGTCACACTCAACATATATATTACTAACTTTACAGTTGCACCAGTACTATCTCTTTCTCTGCCTTTTATTTTTCTAGACTAGAAATGACCAGATCTTTTGCTGATCCACCAATTTAGTTTGAGATCTTTTTTCAAAACTAAGTTTTAGATACGCTTTCCACCTTCTGTTCACACTCAATTTCTAAATTTTACCTGTACACTCAATTCATGAGATTTCTTACACATTTCTTGTTGCAACTTGGTGGCAGGAGAAGCTTCTGTTTGAACTGGTACTTGTACCTAGGTAACAATTTCCCTTTTAAATTTTACAACTAAACTAGCTGCATTAGTTATGAAACATAATCATATAGTTTCTGTTGATACTGAATTTTTTGGGGCTTGTACTCATGAGCAGTTTGCCTTTGTTGTTTCTATTTCACAAGTTGATAGTGTATGCTACTATCAATTCATTATGGAAGATTCATGATTTCTATCACTGATACTCTTGTTGCAAGATCTCTTGCAGGTATGACGGTTGAGCTGTGCTTTAACCAGGCTCACAAGATACCAACAAATTTCTTTAATTTTATCTTGAAGGAATCTCATTTTAGAAAGTTGTGATCAGCAAGGTCACTTGAGAAAGTTGTGATCAGCACCTTATGATGGTGCTGCTCATGACTAACTCTGTCATGTTGTCGAATAGTCTGGAGGAAATATTTTTCGGTTTGAATAATGTCTAAATAAATGTATTTGTTTGAAGGATAGTCTGGAGGAAATATTTTCGGTTTGAATAATGTCTAAATAAATGTATTTGTTTGAAGGATTGGCGATGCAACATATGCTTCTTTATAATCCAGTTATATTAGTATTTTTGGTTTGGATTATGAAATATTATAGTTGACAAGTAGTTCATCATGAGGTACCTGGGGTGGGAAGAAAAATGAGTAGATCAGCTGTATCGTGGAAGGCAAATGATCAAATAATCTAATTGTGGTTTCGATAATGAATTGTTATAGTTGACAGTAATTTTTATGAGTGCATGATCTTGCTGAAAATTTGTCCTAAGCACCGATTGAAATAGCAAATTTGTGTCGATCAAAAGGAAAGTCTTTTCATTATCATAATGGATCAGTTTCAGCGATTTTAGAAACTACATAGTTTCACTAATCCTTGGCAAAAGAAGACAAAATAATCTAAATCACAAAGCAAGAAGACTTAAAAATCTTGAAAATATTTGCAATTTCTGTTCGAGTGAAAAAAAAAAACAGAAGTGACAACAGAGTACGGACCGTGATAAAAGTAATTCCTGTTTGCGAAAAAAAAACAAAGAAAAAATGGAAAAAGAAAGAAAAAAAATCAGAAAATGGGAAAAAGGAACCAGTTGGCAAACCTGTCTATTATATATACGTGAACAAAAGATAAAAAAAAAAACAAATACGTTGTACGGACCGTGAAAACCGGTGGGAGTGCGTCGGGGGTGCCCGTCATGCTGTGGGCGTAGGGCGGGTCGGGGGGGGGCGTCTGACGGGCGGAGGGCTCGGGTACTGATTAATATTCAGTACCCAGGAGACCAATTAGCGCATCCCTATATATAGTTATTCTATATATATATATATATATATATATATATATATATATATATATAGACCAATTAAGCGCATCCCTATATATAGTTATTCTATATATATATATATATATATATATATATATATATATATATATATATATATATATATATATATAGAATAACTATATATAGGGATGCGCTAATTGGTCTCCCCTGGGTACTGAATATTAATCAGTACCCGAGCCCTCCGCCCGTCGTACGTCCCCGACCCGTCCTACGCCCACAGCATGACGGGCACCCCCGACGCACTCCCACCGGTTTTCACGGTCCGTACAACGTATTTGTTATACTCTCGGGAGTATCTACTCCCACCAAGAATATACACAGTAACCAGGCGTTCGACTTCATAGACACGAGCTATCGGGCGGCGAAACGCGGACCCATTTAGATCGTTGGCGATGGGTATACGGCAGCCGTATTACTGGATGTATATACGTGACTGGTGGCCGTGAAAATGGGATCTGGGCGACGGCGGAACGGTGGGTTGGTTATATACACGTGTATCTTTTTCAAAAGTATATATCATGTACGGCTGTATTACGCGTTCATACTTTTTTATTAAAGTATGTCCATATTAGTATGCGTGCCAGGAAGTGCCTCACAGATTGAGTTTATACTTTTTTTACTAAAGTATATTAGTATGTATGCCAAAGGTATAATGTTATTATTTTTAAGAAGAGTACGTGTATATACTTTTTGACAATATTTGATTTGCAAAGCAGTTTAATTTGTACGTGTACATACTTCTTTTATATAGTAGTATATGTGTGCATCCAAAATAATGAAAAAAATATACACTCCTTTTTCGTTTGGAAGCCGCTACACATGCAACAAGGGGGGTATGCGTACATACTTTGAAATTATAGTGTCATACAATACTCGTACAATATTATCTAAGAAAAATAGCAGGTGAACTGTACTGTGCACCATCGATCCTCTCGTTGCCTATGCCTAGATGAAAACTGAAGTCTGTTGCTTCATTTCATCATATGAACCTTTGCCTCCATTCCATGAAAAGAAGGGCTTGGCTATGCGCCCTTACGCAAGTTCTAGCGTAACCGGTCGAGATTAAGATCTGCACCTAGAAAAATAGTATAATATAAACTAATACTAATCCAAGATGTATAAACAGTAGTGAACTAATATATACTTTCACAAAAAAAGTATGAAGAAATACTTGTTATGAAAAAAGAGTATGATGAAATACTAATGGTATATGAGTACACATACGTACATACTTTTCAGACTCCTCAGAAAATAGAGTATCTGTGTATACTTTTGTTAGTAGATTTAATAGAAATGCGCCTTTTGCTCCTACATGCTTGCCGATGAGAGGAAATTTCCATCAGTCTTGTACTCAGACTAGCAAAAGTATCTGTGCATACTTTTGCTGCCATGTATCTCCGATCCTAATCTCCTTCGTCTTGCCGTTGCTTGGCTTCAATGGCTATCTTTTTAACTATTTTTTCAGATATAAACAATGAAATCTCTGATGAAACTACTATACTGGCCGGTGAGACATACTGACAGACACATGAAAGGCAAGATTCACAGCGGCCTTGGCTTACTCCTGCCATCACCTCTAATCATCAAGATCACGTGAGTGGATATTGCACTAGTGTCAGAACTATAGCGAACAGATACTCATCCAATAGGTCGCAGACAGGAGACAGGTTGTGATCTATATAACAAGATCAATAATTAACATACAAAAATTAACAATCATCAAAACCAACCTGCGACTCTCCTCTGCAGCAGAGGAATCCAGCCGCCGCGCCGTGGAAAGGGGCTACCCGCGACTCTGTAAGCGCTGCTGGTTACCTGCCGGCGTGCTGTGCAGGAGTGCGCCGCCGGCGTGCCTGCCCGTCGAGTCGAATGCAGGTGGATTAGATGAGAACGGAGTCTGTTTGTTGAGACGAGATATCGTGGGATAAAGATGGATTTGAAAGGAAGTACATGGCTAATTATGGTCAAAAAAATATCACTAGGAAATACCGGCGTATAAAATGCCGTATACCAGCTTTAGCGGGTTCGTAGCGTAGTGGCCCGCTAAGGGACTGCGGCACCTTCTCGTACGTGATTTAAGAGGAGGGAGTAACTACTCCTAGGGAGTACGAAAAATTTACCCTATATATATATATATATATATATATATATATATATAGGATACTATATATATAGGCAGCGCTATTTGGTCCCCGGGTACTGAATAGTTATTCGGTAACCATTTCCATCTGACAGCCCAACAGCCCGCACAATGTATCTCCAGGCGATTTTTTTGACGTGGCTGAGGTCCCGACTGATTTTTGCGATTTTCTGTGCACGAGTGACCAGCACAGGCAAGTTTTTTTTCGCGCAACTTTTTTCCACCGTGCAGTTTTTTGGACGTTCGTAATTTCATTCTCTTACAGCTTCCCACAAGCCAATTTTTTTTCCTGTGCAATTTTTTCTCCGTGCAGTTATTTTGGCATTCGTGATTATATTTTGTCGTGCAGCTTTTTTCTGTCTGATTTGATTTGAGAAAACAATCCTCTGTAAAATAGATTGATTGCCATGCGATAGTTAAGATACTTTTTATTCTGCATTCACCAAGGATTAGAAAATGAGTAAACCTTTTATAGTTGCAGCTCACATGAATTATGATTTGACAATCTGTGACTTACATAGAATGAGTTTGAGAGTACAATTTAAACAGCACATACTACTTTGAAAGGAATACATAGGTAAAGAAAGTTCATTCCATCAAGTCGTGCTAGTGTGCTACTACAATATATTCAATGACGCCATGCGTAATTTGCAAAATTTGCAAAAAGGCTTCGTTATTGAATAAACAGCCGCATAGCGCAATAATACAAATCGAATACATATTTAATTCATACTCTATCCGTTCCATTCCATCGTTCATCTTATCCCTGTTTTATTTGGCTTCCCACCACGTTGACAATATGGATTTGTAGTCTGCAACACGGAGATAACAAAAATTGAATATAATATCATGAGCAAATAGTAAACCTAATTATATGCAAGCTATCATGTATTTAATTATCCATAGACAAATAAATTGCAAATGTACATGAAAAAAAACTTAGCTAACATCAGAATGAAATAGGTTAATCGTAATACTCCCTCCGTCCCAAAATAGATGTCATTCTCGCTTCCCGAGAAGTCAACATTTTTAAAATACCGGCAATTATATATTAAAATATATAAATATTTATGCTAAATAATTAGTATCATTGGAAAGATCTTTAAGTCTAGTTTTTTAACAAATTTATTTGGAGATGAAAATGTTGCACGTTTTTTCTACAAATCTAGTCAAAGTTGAGAAAGTTTGACCGCACGCATCCCATAGCGTCATCTAATATGGGACGGAGGGAGTATCTTAGATTATTTGTAGCTGAAATAGACTGACCACAAATATTATTACACAACAAAAATATTGAATAAAAAATTGACAGAAGTCCGGAACTCACATAAACAACATGGAGGTGTAAACAACATGGAGGTAGCCAATCTGAGGCAGGCAAACAACAGATTCGCATCAACACAGAAATCCATGGACATTTAATTTTATTTAAACAGGAAAGAGCAAAAAATAGCTGCAATGCTGCATAAATCGTCAGAATCTACATGGGAAATGAGGGGAAACATAGATGGGAAATGAGGGGATGCAGCAGTGAGATTGGGTCCTCATAGGAGTTGTAAAGCATAGCGACACAGCAACTACGCCATCAATGTGGAGGTGCTGATGATGTCGATCAACAATGCCCTACAACCAGCCTGTTGGATTCGACCCTAGGCAGTGCATATGCGTAGAGCACAAGTGTTTATGTCATCATTTTGCAAGAACGAGATCATTAGCAGCTGTAAAACAAACCATAAGAACAGTGCAATTCTTATTAATGAAATCATAAATGAGCCAGCAACACATAGTAACCAAATAAGTAAATAATTCAAACAAAGTATATGGCCAATCGGAAAAAGCACAATCCATGAGACATAAGTCTTGATCTTTTAGATAATGCATGTTAAAAAACCAGATTTGCAGGAACACTTGCACATAGTAAATATTTACTACATAATTTATATTTCCACAACATTTTTCTGTTGCTGACTAAATGCACTCAAGAAAATTCTATTTGACCCAAAAACATTAATTCTAGCACATAGCTAAATGCAAGGAACATTATCTGGACAAATTGTATATCACCTCAACTCTTGGCTTGCAAGCCAATCTCATTCAATATTTACCTTAGCATGCTTCAGCATTAATATTTTACTAAAAACATTTGTTTTATTTTGGTGGCGCAAGAATTTTCAAATGGATTATAGAAAAAATCAGTTTGGGAAAATCTAATCATTAAGTTGTTAGCACCTTGATTACCATCTTGCAGAAACGCCCTATAAAAGCATCCTGCAGAAACCAAATTTGACTGATGATATTTTTTAGAAAAAGGAATGTATTTATATTTCGGCCTCCACAAGAGTTTTACACAAAACCATTCATTATTACAAAGAAGTAGCCTTTAACCAGAAAAAAACCAAATTTAACTAATAAGACGATGATTAGTATAGAAACCAAATTTTACCAATAAGACAACAATAAAATGATTAGCACCAATTTTACAAAAAATGGTAAAATGGTTAGCAAAGAAGCATCCTGAAATCTGACAGAACACGGTCAGTTTCTGGGAGAAAGAAAAAAAAAGGATAGGCAAAGTAAAAAAACAGAATTCCAGCAGACATGCACATTCAAGACAGTGGCTTCTTCTCTAACCACATGATGTTCAATAGAAGAAGAGGAATTTTACTTTCTTGCAGCAGCAACTTTGTTGGAAATATTCTCTAAATGTTGTATCCTAGATAAAGCTAGAATCAGGCCAAATGCAAAAGGAAATATGCACATGTTGGTAAAAGAGGAACAACCTTATAATATATTCCTTTCACAGAAAACCTGAAGGTGTAGTCACATGGAAATCATTGGGAATTCGTACAAACCAATGAATACAACATGTATTCACCTGCAACACTCTATTGTCTGTTGTATAGTCAATAATTGCATAAAGGTATCCATATATATCAGACATACTAACAGAGCATATGTCCACTGTATGGAACTACTTGATTTGATCCCAGTGCAAAAATAGAATAATCCTAGTAAAGAAAGGGCTCCTTCCAGGACTCTTCCAGGACCAGGACTACTTTCTATATTTAACAGCCCTGTAGCACTTCATGGAACTCAGTAAAAAGGACTTGAGCTGCAAAGGAAAATGCATGACAACATTTGATGGCTGCCGCTATTTAGGTATCGTATCCAAACCAATGAAGGATATGTCCAAATGGAAGATGGAGGCACACTGTAAATATTGGGATATTTTCATAAGATGGACTGAATATAACTTGTATAATCAGATAATTTGCTCCAGTATGATGTAATGATTAATTATTTCTAGATGGCATGTTTTCCGGCATGACTACAAATGGAACCGTTGACAAATGGCAAGAAAAATCTCATCTCATGAGATTACTTCTCCAGCGGTTGTCCCCAACAGAGCACAATGCACGCAATGAGTGCATGCACAGTGTATATGGGAAGGATAGTTGCACTCTGTGCCAACTAATAACATTTTCCAAATTCAATTTAGTAAATAATGTATCGAGAATGTCTGGTATAAATTAGGGGACTCAAATGTGCAGCTATTTGTACTATATGTATATAAAAAAGAAGGTTACTGTAGTCTACTATGAACAAGTTTGATACAGATCGTAAAGATTATTTTGAGCTAAAAAAATTAGGAATCTTCATATTGCTATCCACAAACTCCAGAACCTGGTATTGTCCCACAAATAAATAAAGAGTATGAAACTAAAAATCGTTTGACAATTTAATCAGAAAAAGTCGAAAGTGGTCCGCAATTTGGCAGAAGATTCCAGTTTAGGTGAATAATTAAGTATTTTTTAATCCTAATTGCAGTTTGCCCTCTGATGAGGGACAGAGCATGTCTTTGAGCAAATCATCATATTGATAGACACCCTCCCAACAGTATACACGAAGTATCATGAATTTCTCGAACAGCAATCAATTGGCAGATAAAAAAACGAGGGGCTGAAGAGTGAGACATTACCTTGGGCTTGATTAACAATCGGCCTCAATTATTCTCCTCTGGATCAAAAATGCCTGTATCCACCTCCGGATCCAGCTAAGGCAGAGGAAACGCAAACCCTAAGAATTTAGGGCCAAGATCAAACCGATTCTGAAGTTCGGGGAAGATGACAGGTCAGTTGCTTACCGTGGTGCGAGAGATCCACTCCAGTAGCCACATCCAGAGGTGACTGCTAGGATGGGGCTGATGCTGCTGCGAGCTCCGGTCACAAAGAAGCAGCTGCCGCAGCACCGCGCCCACCGGTGGCAAGGTGCGACTAGCAGCGTCTCGCCGAGGGGATGGAGGATGCGGCAGTGCAGCGCCCGGTGGGGTTGGGTTGAGGAGCGACGCCGACGGGCGGGCGGGGGCGGGCGGGCGGCACGGAGCAAAAGCGGACGGGACGGAGCAGGCGAAGCGGACGGGACAGAGCCACCGAGGAATCTGAAAATTGAAAAGATCGTGGGTTCCTCGTGGGTGGTTGGTGGGAGTTGTCCTGCTCGGCTTGGACCTCAACTAGAAAAAAAAAATATGAAACAATTGGGCCGGGCTGAGCGAACGGGTGGGCTGGGAGCCTGGCTCACGAGACGCTGGGTACTGAATAGCTATTTGGTACCCGTGTACCATATAGGGATACTATATATATATATATATATATATATATATATATATATATATATATATATATATATATATATATATTCAACAGCAATATATCACAAACCACATATTTATATCAAAAACGACCAAATTTGTCCGAAATCCACAATATGTCCATAATATGTTACAAACCATAAGCTCATAGTCCACAAGTTCACAAGTTCAATGCATAAAAAAGAATCCGCAAGCGGTTCACGGCGACTGTGAGAGTTGGGACGCCCCAACGTGCGATCCCGGCGACAGTCCGGGTGGGGACGGGCCGACGTGCGATGCCGGCGATCCTCCGTAATGGTTCGACGCCGCCGCCGATTGATGCTGCACAAAAGAGAAGAGATTGCACGTGAGTGAGAACATGTTTTGAATTAGAAACATGCTAGACTAAAAAGCTAACATGTTTTTAATAAACAATTACCCAAAAGCACGAACATGAGTAATATTCAAGGATGAGCTAATGTATCATCATAGGACAATTTAATGTGCATACTAGGCTGCTGCCCTCATGTTTCAGCAACCAAAAAAAGGTTCATTCAAATCAGATCAAATTAATAAGTAATCAGTTCATTCAAAAGGCAAAAGGATATAATGACTGGTATATATACAGCTAGTGCTACAAAAGTTGACTGGCACTAATGGGCTAACATGTTCTCAGGTCGTCTTCTTTTACACCAAAATGAGCCTAGCTAGCGGCCATGCCAACTGCAGTTAGAGGTTTGTTTTGTCTTGTTACTGATCTGCTATGACCAGAACACTTGTGGTTACTGCTTATGCGACAATAATGCATCAGATACATGCATTATATCTGTTACTTTGTGGGGAAAACTATCATCTAGCCAAATACAGTTTTGACATTGAGTGACACTGATACTAATGAATCCAAAATTGCCAAAAGAAATCTATTTTCAGGCAATATGGATCAAATAGAGAAACTACTCAATTCGTCATCAAAAATAAAACTAGATAATGATCATGTGTGCAAAAAAATAAGCCAGCAATTCCCATTTTGATCTCTCTCTATGCATGCAAGGTTAGTTACAGTAGGCAAGACAATTGCATTGTGCAACATCAAACAAATATATAAGGCATCACAGGTGAAATCTTATGAAACTAACTTGCAAAAACAGGATGCTATGTTAATAAGAGGCCGAAATTCAATCACAAATAAAGGTGCCAGCTTTAGCCAGAATCTGAGCACAGATTAGAAATCAACAATACAGGGAAGCATGCACAGCAACGTAGGTGAACTATTTTCAGAACTTCATATTTCTGTGATCAAGAGAAATAGTGTGGGTATGTGAAATCACATTACCTGTCTTCTCACAAGTTACACCTGTCTCTCCACTTCAACAGCACTGAGCTTCTCAGACCAGGACAAGCACTTGAGTTTTCAGTAGCCACAGTTCGTCGAGGGGGGGCACTATCCCTTAATGTTTGCCTAAAATCCTAGCTGTGAAAAGAATCTGCTTTGTTGAGTCCTGTAATCAAGGATCTGTAATTATAATTTGAATACGATACATCAGTTATTAGTTACTGGTAGCCAGATGTGGCGGCCGTAGCCGGGAAGGAAGGGTGGCCGGCGTACACGCACGGCAGGAGAGCACGGCGGCGCCGCCTCGAGCAGAACACGAGAGGAAATAACAGAATTTGGGGAATAGTTTTGATATTTTTCGCTGGCCTCCCAACCTCCCACACAGCGAGTACTTAGTTCATACAATCATGGGCCTTAGCCCGATACAACCCCACGGCCCAAGAGCCGATTTACAGGCCTGAATGTAAAAGGAAAACTCAATAACATGATGATAAGGCATGTCCGTGACATCCTCCCCTCCTTAAGCAGCAACGCGCCCTCGCGATGCTTCCTTTGTTGATGACGTGAGCACCGGTGCCGATGCCAATAACGCCGGTGGGACAGTATGCGCCGAAGTCCACTGAGCCCAGTGCGTCGGGCATGATTGCTTCAGCACCAGAGCTTCAGGCATCACCTGGCGACCCACGTATTGCAGCCGTGTAGCCAGCACCTGAACTGGTGGTAAACTGAGGAAGAGAGTTAGCAAATTAAGCTCATTGTCTGCAGAAACTGTCACCTGTGGAGGCAGGGCCTTTTTGAGTTGTGAAACATGAATGACAGGATGTATTTGACTGGATGCTGGTAATTGCAGTTTGTATGCCACTGATCCAACTTTCTGCAATATCAGGTAGGGCCCAAAGTATTTGAAACTGAGTTTCTGATTGACCCTCCGCTGGACAGAGTGCTGTACATAGGGCTGCAATTTAACATATACCCAATCTCCAACCTCAAAGGTTCTTTCATGACAGTGTTTGTCTGCTTGGTTTTTCATTCGTTGCTGAGCCCGCTGTAGATTTTGCTGAATATGCTGAAGCATAGTTTGGCGCTCTTGTAACCAGGAATCCAGATCAGTAACTGTGCAGACAGCATCCAGACCAATACCAAAGTGCCTAGGTGGATGACCATATAGTGCTTGAAAAGGGGATAAGCCATGAGCAGAATGATAGGTAGAGTTGTACCAGAACTCAGCAAGAGGAATCCAGGTTGCCCATTTGGTGGGGCAAGCTTGCACCATACACCTTAAGTAAGTTTCAAGGCACTGATTTAGGCGTTCAGTTTGCCCATCCGTTTGAGGGTGGTAGGAGGAACTCATGTTCAAGGTTGTGTCTGTGAGTTTGAATAATTCTTGCCAAAATGAACTGGTAAAGACTCTGTCCCTATCAGATATGATCACTGTAGGCATACCATGAAGTTTATAAACATTGGCTAGGAAAGCTTGGGCTACTGTTATGGCTGTGTAAGGGTGAGAAAGGCAAATGAAGTGGCTGTATTTGGTTAGTTTATCAATGACAACTAAGATGGTGTCATAGGTTTTGGATTTAGGTAAGCCTTCTATAAAATCCATGCTAATGGTATGCCAAGCAAACTGTGGGATGGGAAGAGGTTGTAACAAACCAGGCAGCTTGGTGTGTTCAGTTTTGGCTTGAGCACAGACTGTGCAGGCTTTGATGTAATCCTGGATGTCTTGTTTCATGTTGGGCCAAGCAAACAGGGATTTGATTTTCTGATAAGTGGCGGTGATTCCACTGTGTCCACCAATGCCACTAGAATGTAGAGCCAATAAAATGGCCTGATGAGCCTCCTTGTGATTGCCCAACCATATCCTGTTTTTGTATCTGATGATTCCCTCCTTGAGTGAAAAACCTTTGTCATTGGTACCAGTGAGAGCTAGTTCTGTCAGCAGTTGCTTACTGTGTTCATCCTGGTGATAACCCTCCACTATAATCTCCAGCCATCTAGGAGTGCAAGCTGATACTGCCATTACTGTTGTGGTGGCTGGTAGCCTTGATAGTGCATCTGCTGCCTGATTCTCAGCTCCTTTTTTATGAATGATCTTGTACTGTAGACCTAGCAACTTGATGAAAGCCTTTTGTTGCATGCCCTCTAACAATTTTTGATCTCCCAAGTGAATAAGACTATGATGATCAGTGGCAATAGTGAATTCTTTGTGTTGTAGATATGATTTCCACTTGGTAACAGCTAAGATAACAGCCATGCATTCTTTCTCATACGTTGACAGGGCTTGAGCCTTGGGTCCCAAAGACTTACTGATGTAGGCAATGGGGTGCTGATTCTGGGAAAGTACAGCACCAATTCCTGTCCCAGATGCATCAGTTTCTATGTGGAACCCTTTTGTGAAATCAGGTAATGCAAGCACTGGAGCAGAGATCAATGCTTGTTTCAGTGTGTCTAAGCATGTCTGATGCTGAGGAGTCCATTGGAAGATGGCATGCTTTTTCAACAGGTCAGTGAGTGGTTTGCTAATGCTTCCATATCCTTTGATGAACTTCCTGTAATATCCAGCTAAGCCCAGAAAACTCCTCAATTGTTTAGCATCTGTAGGAATGGGCCAATCAGCAATGGCTGCTGTCTTCCTTGGATCAGTTGAAACTCCCTTATGACTGATGATATGGCCAAGGTATTCCAAGGATTGTTGTGCAAAGAAACACTTGGATTTCTTCAGATATAGTTGATGGTGATGCAACAGACCAAAGACTTGAGCCAGATGATTCAAATGCTCTTCAAGTGTCTTGCTATAAATGAGAATATCATCTACAAATACCAGCACAAACTTTCTCAACATGGGCTGAAATATGGTGTTCATGAGAGCTTGGAAGGTAGCTGGTGCGTTTGTAAGGCCAAATGGCATAACTCGGAACTCCCAATGGCCGTGGTGAGTTTTAAAAGCAGTCTTGTGTTCATCCTCTGTTGCCATTCGGATTTGGTGATACCCTGAACGCATGTCCAACTTAGTGAACCAAGCAGCACCATGTAGTTCATCCAAAAGTTCATCCACAATTGGCAGAGGAAACTTGTCCTTGACTGTGATGTTGTTGAGTTGTCGATAATCGATACAAAATCTCCATGACCCATCCTTTTTCTTCACTAGGATCACTGGAGATGCAAATGGACTGTGACTAGCCCTGATGATGCCATTTGCCAACATCTCCTTAATTTGCCTCTCAATCTCATCTTTTTGTGATGGTGAGTATCTGTAGGGCTTGACATTCACTGGTTTGACACCAGGAATGAGAGGTATTGAGTGATCAAACTGTCTTGTGGGAGGCAAACCTGTAGCTTCTTGAAACAGTGTGTCATTGACTGTCAGAAGCTGCTGCACTTTAGTTGGAATTTCTTCAGCAGGTGCTTCAGTGGATATGGGACACAAATGCACTATCTGAGCAATGCCACCTTTCCTCACCAGTCCTTGTAACTTCTTAGGTTTGATCTTTAGACAACTGGAGGTGGAGTCTTTTGTACCCTTGAGACAAATTCTACTGCCTAGATGAGAAAACCTTACTAATTTTCTTTTCCAGTGGATCCACATTGGGCTGTGTGCTTCCAGCCAGTCCATCCCCAGTACCAGATCAAAGCAGGCTATGGGCAGCACTCTTGCAGGATGAGTGAAGGTGTGACCCTGAGCCCACCAGGTGAAATTGTGCACTTGTTGATCACTGATCATTTTCTGCCCATTTGCCACAGTAATTGAGATTGGAGAAGCTGGTGAAATGTCACATTTCAGAGCTGAGACTGCTTTGTCACTAATGAATGTACAGGAGCTTCCAGAATCAATGAGAATCAATAAATCTTGTTTGTTTGCTAGTCCATGAAGCTTTATAGTTTTTCTGCCTTGAATTCCATCCATAGCACACTGAGACAAACTGTAAGTTTCCTCTTCACCCTCACTGGAGCTCTCAGAGAGTGAGTCTTGAATAGAATCTGGTTGTACAGCCTGAAGAAACTCTTCCAATACATGCAGAGACACTTTCTCAGGGCATTTATGATTCTTGCCCCATTTCTCTCCACATTTCATGCAAAGACCCAACTGCTTCCTTTGAGATCTGAGTGTGGCAAGCTTATCATCCCACTTTGGTTTGCTTTCTTCTGTATTGAGTGGTGGAGGGCCCATTATGCCTGGCTGATTGTTCTGAGGTTGTCTGCCTGAAAACTTGTTGAAGTCCCTGTTGGACTTTCTGAAGAATGGTTTTGCCTGAGCTTCCACCACCGATGCCTGCATAAGTGCCAATGACAGAGCCACATCAACAGTTCTAGGCTTGTGCAAAATGATGGCAGATCTAATTTCTGGATTTAGCCCTTGCATGAATTTGCTAACAAAGAACACATCATCTAAGGAGTTGTTATGGACTAACACCTTGTGCATGGCCGACTCAAAACGATCATAGTACTCCTGGACATCACTAGTTTGTCGAATTTGAAGCAAATCATTCATAGAGTTGTGATATAGGTCTCTACCGAACTTGGTTTCAACAGCTATGCACAATTCTGGCCAACTACTAATTGGGTGTTGGGCTTCATAGGTTTGGAGCCATAAGGCTGCACCACCTTGAAAGTGGATGGTGGCAAATTCTGACCAAAGATGGACAGGAACTTGGTACATATGAAAGTACTTTTCACATTTCTCCTTCCAAACCTTGGGATGGGAACCATCAAACTTAGGAAACACAGCCTTAGGTAGTCTAATCTCTCTAGGATACGAGTGAAAATGTGGTGGATGTGCTGTGGAAAACTGATTAGCCTGCGAGGACTCTGCAATATCAAACATAGGCGGAGGAGCAATGACATACTGACCATTGGCCAGGGGCTGAGGGGGAATCAAGGATCCCTTATCAGACCCCTGTGGAAGGAGAACAGCGCCGTGGCCCTTGGCCCGCCCCTCTTCCTCGCGCATCGGGGCCGTAGGCGGAGCAGGGGTTGCTTCCAACGCCTCCACACGCGACGTGAGAGATTTGATCTCCTGACTGAGCGTGCTGGCGAACTTATCCACTTCAGGACGCCATCGATTGAAGGTCTCCATCAGCTTGAGCATGGAATTGGTCTGAGTAACCAGCGCATCGAGCTTTGCCTCGGCGGTGGTCATCCGAGATGTTAGGGTAGGGCCGCGCGCCAGTGGTGGTGGTGGTGGTGGTGGTGGTGGAGTTGACCGAGGAAAAACGGCTCTAGATACCAGATGTGGCGGCCGTAGCCGGGAAGGAAGGGTGGCCGGCGTACACGCACGGCAGGAGAGCACGGCGGCGCCGCCTCGAGCAGAACACGAGAGGAAATAACAGAATTTGGGGAATAGTTTTGATATTTTTCGCTGGCCTCCCAACCTCCCACACAGCGAGTACTTAGTTCATACAATCATGGGCCTTAGCCCGATACAACCCCACGGCCCAAGAGCCGATTTACAGGCCTGAATGTAAAAGGAAAACTCAATAACATGATGATAAGGCATGTCCGTGACACCAAACTTACAGAATATCAATGTATACCATAGCCTTTAACACTGCAGTTGGTTCCAAATTTCTACAGCCACATGTGAAATAGCACCAACTGAACTCTTATGCTAATTCAATCAAAGCCAGAAAAACTTGTAACTGGCAAACATTAACTGGTGACACCAGAAAAGCACAAACCAATTTGATAAAATCATTATAGGATTATCAAACAGCCATATTGATATCTTGCAGGATAACTGCAATTTTCTGCAGGATATTAGTGCACCCACTAATCTAAAATAAGATTTTTTTTAAAGACAGACATTTTTGGAATTAACTGAAATTTTTGCCTGAACATAAGTTGACATTGAAGTTAAATGACAAACACAACACTCCATTTTTCTTAGAGCAGTCACTACATGTCATTAACTGCAGGGGCAGACCACTAGCAACCCGACCACAAACTAGAGCAAAGGAAATGCAGTTAATAATAGCCTTATTAATCTCTGTCTAAAGGAGCACACGAGACATATGTACATGCACTACGCCCTCCACTAACCCAACTCAACGAGCTCCTAGTAGCTCAACTTTCAATCAGATAAGAATAAGAATACAATGGTGGTTCATCGGCACTAATACTAAATTGACTGGTGAGTTAAAACCTTCAGAAGTTCAGCTGAACCACGAGCTGCGAGACAGATCTGGACGCAAATAGCCGAATAGACGAATAGTTTACGTTTGGGATTGGGTTCTAGCTTTCGCACAGCAGCGAAGGAAGAGAAGGGCCAAGGGGGCGCATACCTGGTGGATGCTTGTCGACAAAGGATTGAGGAGAGGAGGAACCAGGCATCACAGCACAAGGGCTCCCACCACCACCACAGCACGGAGGACTGGATCGCTAGGGGGCTGCCAGCCGGCCCGGCTAGGCGGCAGCTGCAGGGCCGCGGGTGGCAGGGTGGCGTCGCGCGGGGATGCTGCACCCCACTCGACGAGGCGGCGGCCGGCGGGGGTGGGGACGGGCGGCCGGGCCCTGCTTTCGTTTCTTGCACCACCTCCGGTCCGATCTGGAAGCCGCCTGGATCCACCAGAGGCCGGGGTCGCCGCCGCCACCGGGGTCGCCTGGACTGGACAAGCCCGCCGCCGGACCAGATGGACAAGGGGAGGGACGCCGCCTGGATCTGCCGGAGGCTGGGGTCGCCATGACCGTGGACGGTGGCGCCATCACCTCCCGTCCGCGCACAAACTCCAATGAAAGGGCGCCTGTCGGAAGGCCATTCGACGGCGCCGCGCGCAGCTGCACGCGTGCTCCGGCGAAGGGCCTCACGGCGGCGCCATCATCTCCCGTGCGGCGGCGCCATCACCTCTCGTGCGGCTGCCTGTGCTTGCGAGAAACGCAGGGAAGGAGAAAGAAATGGCTAGGGTTTGAGGGGGCTGCTGGCTGGATGATGGTTTTGATCCCACGAGAAAGAAGCTCCATCGTCCGATCGCGATGGACGGCTCAGGCTTCGTGCCTTTAGCTGGGCCGGCGCGGGAGGAAGTGGCCCGAAGGCCAACTTCCGGCCTTTTGTCCACATTTTTGGTTTTTTTTTCAATTTTTTGCCGAGTCTTGAAGTCTGGCACTCTCGGCAAACCCCAAATTTTCTTTTGCCGAGTGCCTCTGCCGCCACTCTAAGACTCGGACCCTCTTTACCGAGTGTCGAAAAAGGCACTCGGCAAAGAATTTTTTTTTTTTAATTTTGATTTCAAATTTTTTTCTGTAGTCCTTATATATTGTATACAAGCACAAGTTCAAATTTGGAAAATTTTTATAACTTTTTGCTATATTTATTGAATTAATTTTGTTTACTTGAATTTTTCTTAAAAAGAAATTTGAATTGTAGGTGCATGAAATAATGAAATCTAGCCATTCAAAAAAAATGATATTCATGTTGTAGAGTGTATTTTGAGGCCGTATCCGGAACTCACCCAAAATGTTGAACGTCTTGTTCGTGAAACATGGTGACTTCGCTTGGGTCGAAGTGTTTTTAAATTATATAAAATGCAAACAAAGTCCAAAAATTATGAAACTTGTCGAGATGTCATGTTATCGCATGTAAAGGCTATGATAAAAAATTAAGAAGGTTTCGAGCAAGTTGCGATATCGGATGCCTAAAACCCGCACATGACCGCAAGATATAGTGTGTGTGATCACATGTGATCATGTCCGGGTTTTAAACATCCGACATCACAACTTGCTCGAAACCTTCTCAATTTTTTATCATAGCCTCTATATGCGATAACATGACGCCTCAACAAGTTTCGTGATTTTCAGATTTCGCTCGGATTTTATATAATTTTAAAACACTTTTTCCGTCCGAAATACCTCGTCATGTCAGTCAACAAAATGCTTGACATTTCATGTGAGGTCCTAGATACGGCCTTAACATAAACCAAAAATCATGAATATCATTTTTATAACGATCAAATTCGATTATTTCATGCACATACAGTTCAAATTGAAAAAAATTCTCAAAAATTCATCAAGAGGAAAAAATAAAGAAATATATTAAAAACTCAAAATTGTCCCAAATTTTAACATCGAGTTATAAATAATGTGGTAAGACCTCACAAAAAAAAATGGGCCAAAAAAAATAACAAAAAAAATATTTTGCCGAGTGCCGGACGCCGGCACTCGGCAAGAAGGCTCTTTGCCGAAAGTGCCACGCCCAGGGCACTCGGCAAAGGCCCCTCTCTTTGCCGAAAGTGCCGTGGCTAGCACTCGGCAAAAAAATTTTTTTTGACGGCATGTTCGGGCTCGGCTGGTCAAGTAACTTTTTTTTACCGAGTGCCACTCTTTCTTGCCGAGTGTTGCACTCGGCAAAGAGGGCCTTTGCCGAGAGCCGCTCTTTGCCGAAAGTGCTAGGCTCTCCTTCTGTGGGCACTCGGCAAAGCCACTCTTTGCCACGTGGCTTTTGCCGAGTGCCCGTGTTTTGGCACTCGGCAAAGCCTCGCGACACTCGGCAAATTTCCCTTCTCCCGTAGTGAGGATCCTTTTGTGGCTTGAGGCCAATTAGTGATACTAGCAAAAGTGCCCGTATGCGTTGCTACGGGTTAATAATACATTTTAAAAGTCATAATTTTTTTGTAGAAGTTGAATCAAATCCTTGATTGATAATTGATCATCTGCTTCACTACCGTTTAATCTTTAAACCGCGAGCAATCCCAAGCACAAAGCAACAAATGGATCATGAGTTGAAAAAATACAATAGCCTATAATAAAAGAAATATAGATATGGATGTACTGTTATAATAAGTTTGACATAGGCTAAAGCCAAAAATTCTAGGTTATCTAGAAAATAAAGTAAATACATAAGGGTCGATTTAAATTTTTAGATTCAAAGTATCCCGTGACATTAGTGTAAAATAGAAAATCATTCAAAAATAAATACGCTTATACAGTATGTTAGCGTCACAAATGGCTCGAGGGGATCAAACTCGAACCTTTCTCTAACCGGTATGAGATCAAATTCTTTGTTATTGTATTACAATGTGTCGTTGTATGATAGAGCCATAGAGTCAATCGTATAGAGCAATCGTCATTAATGTATTTCTAATTACATAAGTATGAGTATATATATAATATAATATAATTAAAAAATTTTACAAACTAAACTCAATTGCATAGCAAAATTACATTGGGCAATAGCGGATAGGCCGCTAAAGGCATCGCTCACTCCGGCAGCCTCCCTTGCGATCCACGTCCCCGATTGGGATGTCCCCCGCTCCAGCGACTCCACACTACACAACAGAATTCACTTCTTTGCCGAGTGCCTAAGACACTCGGCAAAGACCCAAAAACACTCGGCAACGCTTTGCCGAGTGTTGCACTCGGCAAAAAGATCTCTCGGCAAAGCCGCCATCGGCAACGGGCTCTTTTGCCGAGAGTTTTTTGTCGGGCACTCGGCAAAGGCTTTGCCGAGGGTCAAAATAGGCACTCGGCAAAGAAAAAGTTGCCGTTAACGGTAAGGTTTTGTTCACGGCGGCTTTGCCGAGTCTGCCGACAAAGCAGAGGCACTCGGCAAAAAGAATTTATTTTTTTTTTTTAGAAAATGTCTTTGCCGAGTGCCTACCAAGGAGGCACTCGGCAAAGATTTTTATTTTTATTTTTTTAAAAATGTCTTTGCCGAGTGCCACACCGAGGCACTCGGCAAAAGATTTTTATTTTTTTAAAATGTCTTTGCCGAGTGCCTACCCCTGAGGCTCTCGGCAAAGATTTTTATTTTTATTTTTTAAAAATTTCTTTTGCGAGCCACCACACCGAGGCACTCGGCAAATATTTTTATTTTTTTTAAAAAATGTCTTTGCCGAGTGCCACCACCGGAGGCACTTCGGAAAGAGGCGCTTCGATTTTTTTAAAAATTTTTTGTGCCGAGAGCCTTGACCATTGCTTCCGGCAAATATGGTCTCTTTGCCGAGTGCCTTGGTTATTGCACTCGGCAAAGTGACCATACATTTTTTTTTAGTTTGTTTTTTCATTAAACCACAAACAAATACAAATATATATATCACATACACAATTCATATATCACATACACATCACATAAATCACATCCACAAAGACATCCACAACGCATATATCACAACCACAAAGACAATATCAAATCCGATCACATTACATCACAAATTCAATCACAATCCGATCACAAATGTTTCAATTGCATCACAAGTCTCTAAGTCTCACAAGGTTCGAGTGCATTATTGAGAATAGGAACAGACGGTCCGGGGACAACTCACAAACCTCTCGAACAGGCACCTCACCGTCCCGCCTCGCCAACCGTGCCACCCCGCCCCCGGTGAAGGCGTGGGCGACGATGTCGTCAGAGGCCAAGCCGGGTTGTTCGAACCCGCCGACCGAGGCTGCACAAAAAGAGACTGGGTTAGTACGTGTGATGACCAAAGATGGAATCAAACCAATACTACACATTTATACTTACAGAGTCCCAAAGAGGTGAGGCCGAGGCGGAGGTCGAATCTCAAAGCGGCACTACTACTGGAGCTAGTAGCTGGCGTGGGAGCTCCATCCCCGAACGTGCCCCCATCCGGCCGACGAAGGCAATGAGCCGGGCCATCTTCGCCTCGATCGCCACGCACGGCCCTCTCGGCCTCGAGCCGGGCCTGTACCGCCCGGTGCCGCCCCAACGCCTCCCTTTTTCAGCTTCCATCCCGGCCTCGCAAGTAATACGAAAGTGAAGTTAGAATAATTGAAACGCCATCGACCGAAGCATACAACAACACGAATTACCTCGAGTGCCGAGTATGCGAGCCGCGGCTTACTGTCGTGGTTGTATGGGCACGCTTTGCGTCCGTGCTCGTGCTCGTCTCTAGGAGAGAGTGGGAGTCGAGGCCGAGTCGATGACGCCGCCGCCCATCCAGTACCGCCCATGCTTCTTTCCTCCGCCGACCCTCATGACAATCTCTGGCTCAAGGTCCTGGGTGCTCGGGTCGAAGTCCTCGCCGTGTACCCTCCTCGCTGCGGACGTGTACTCGCTGAGGCGGCTGTGCACGCTGGCGTTGGTGTAGGCCTCGGGCGGGTCCTCCGGGTTGTACGAGACGTCGGACGACGCCTTGCCCTTATGCGCCATAGCAAATGCCTTGAAGATGGGGCAAGACGCGCCACCATGGGCCCGAGACTGCAAGAAGCGGAGTTAGTGAACGAACGATCACGAAAGTGACAATCACGAGTTAGTGTGAGCGAACAATCGACTTAGCTTACCCGTGCACTTGCGTATGCGGGGCGAGGTTGCGGCCTCCTTGATGGTGCGATACACCGGGCATCATCAAGCGGCACTCCCGTTTAGCGTTGTGGGTCTCCTCCCACTCCGGACCGCACCACTGTCCACAATCGCTCCCAGCGAGTCGCGGTGGTTGGAGCACCACCAGGGGCAAGCCTTGCACGTCACAATTTCACATATAAGTAGATCAACGTAGACATGTGTAAACCGGAAGATCATATCATTTATATACCGCAAGGTACTGGTCCCGAGTCAGCGTCTTCGTCCTCGCTTGTTTTTTGTTCATCTTCTCCCCAAGGACGAGGCCATGGTAATTGACGATGGCCTGCAGACGCGCCTCGTAGTGAATGTCGGTGACGAGCTTCTTGCATGCCCTAGTGACACATGCCTGGGCCCCGTCCTCGTATCCCTCCTCGCACTTGTAAAAAGTCTACACGCAAAGAAAAATGATCAATTTCTTAATCGAATATAAGTGCGATAAATTTGATGCATTAAGATTGCTAGGTGTGGATGAAATACTTACCTGTAACTCCCCAAGACACGCAATGCCTTGGACGGCTCTTCCGGATCTTGGGCAGCGGCCGGCGTGCTCGAACGTCCCAAGGAGGTTCCTCATTCCCGGCGTCACGTCACCAAGCCGGGTAGTACGCCTTGAGGAGAAGACCCGGGACGTTGTTTGGTGGGCGTGAGTGCTCACCCCAAGACGACAATCAACCGCCTTCTGAAAAGTGGTTAACCAATAGAATTAGTTTACAATTCAATTCCCAATATCTTATAAAATAGTAATACCATAAAAGTTACTTACTGGCCCTCGGGCGAATCACCGGCCGCCTCGTCGGGTGCGGTATCTGCAGGGAGAGTCGCAGGACCGCGTAAGTACACACTCGACGAGGTACCTAAGAAGTCGAACCAGCTCCCCACCGTGTCCTCCTCCTCCTCCTCTTGCTCCTCCTCCTCCCCGCTCCTCCCCGCTCAAGCTCCTCGTCTGCCTGCGGGGAGCGATCACCTCGCCCCCGCCCCTCGTCCCCCGCCTCGCCGTCCCCCGCCCTCACGGTCTCGAGGAGGTGACGGCTCCCTTTGTGCGCCTTCTTTGCTCCGCCCACGCCTCCCGCCGGAGGTCTCCCGAGCCGCGGACGCCACCGCAGCTTTTGTCTTGTTGCACAACGAGGTCGTTCATCGACCGGCCGCCCACCATCTTCAACGAAGCACCTCGCATTTGACAAGAACCAATAAGACATGATTAGAAAGTTAGTACAAATAAAGCAAAATGTAGGCATTTGTAAGAACAACGTAAAGTAAAATATAAATAAATAGCATTACATGAATTAAGTATAATCTTCATGATCGGATCATAAGCCTCATCGTCGGTATCAAACATGTCAAAGTTCTCGACCCCGCCCAATGGAGGATTGTCGTCCTCGTTGTCGTTGCCTAAACGATGTCGCTCAAGCATTTGTAAGTCTCTTACATTTTCAACCTCATCTCCATCGTCCTCGCCATCAACCCTTTCGACCAACTTCCATTTCTATCGCTTCGGTCAAGTCTATCTCGAACCTCCCATCTAGCCCTTTCTCGCCTGAAAGAACTCTCCCTCGTATGTGTTTGGATTGAAGTTATAGTCGTCATCATTTGGGGATGTAATTTGCCGTGTGGCATTACCTTATGCACAATATCCCAACCCTTCAAGTGCTTGATTGCTTTGGCACGCATAAGGGAGATAATAAACTTGTGTCGCCTGTTGGGCCACAATGTACACATCATCTCCGGGTAGGGTGGTATCCCGTCGAATCTCGACTAGACCAAGATGATAATGGGTCCGCCTCGTTACCGCAGGATCGAACCAAAGGCATTTGAATATGACAGAGTAAGTGGCGTTGAACCATAAAAAGTGAGCTCGTATATCTCTTTGCACTCTTCCATAATACTCAACCCCATCTTGGCCTTGCGTAAAAACCCCGAACTTGTTGTTCTCATGTTTTGATGAAGCTGCTCAGAGTCTGTTGTGTGGAAGCGATATCCATTGACATCATAACCACTAAATGACTTGATCCTATAGCCAAAGCCATCGGCCACTTGTCTCAACTCGAGTCATAATCGTATCAACTTGGGCCTCGCAAGCCAAGACCACATACGAAAGGTTGGCATACAACTTGAAGTATGTAACTAAATATTAGCTCAATTGGACGGTACCTTCTTCTTGAACCATGAAATGAATTCCGGTTTTCCGTTTCCCAACCCGTTTCTAAGGAGAGCATCCGCTTCCTGCGGGTTAGAGGGCGTGATTGATGCCAAAGATTCATGAAGAAATTCCCTATAGCAACGAGATTATAGGAGTTAGATGCAATAAATAATGATGGTGTATGGAATAAGTTCGTTCACAACTTACGTGATATATGGCTCTACTTCATCGAGGTTGGTCAAAACATAGAACGTGATAGCGCGCCACTCGTCATATTGCAAGATCTTATTGGTCGATCCACTCGCGCTTCCGAGTTGCCCTCGAAAAAGACTGAGGTTCGACTCATTTCCACCATCATTGTAACGAGGCTGAGGATTATGTGTGCTCGGAAGGTTGTCACTATAATAAAGTGTGGTGAAGTTGGACACCTCCTCGAGGATATGTGCCTCTGCCATGGAAGCCTCGATTTTGTTTTTTTTTTACGCATTTCTTCCGAAGAACCTTCGAACTCTCTCGACCGGATAGCACCAATGGAATCGCACGGGCCCCCTATTCGCACCTCGTATGGGAGATGCAAAATCGATGTTTGCATCGGAGTAAAGAAGCCCGGTGGAAATATCTTCTCTAGCTTACATATCAAAACGGGTGCCATTTTTTCCAGGTCTACCATCACGGTCCGAGATATCTCCTTGGCACATAGCTGGCGGAAGAAATAGCTCAACTCTGCCATGACTAGCCAAACATGCTCAGGGAAATAGCCCCGCACCATCGCTGGGAGAAGGCGTTCAATCCAGATGTGGTAGTCATGACTCTTCATCCCTAAGACTCGTAGAGTGTCTAACTTCACTCCTCTCCTCAGATTAGCCGCGTATCCATCAGGGAACGTTATAGTCTGTATCCATTCTAGAACTTCCCTTCTTTGTGGCCTTTTCAATATATAATCAGCTGGGGGCCTTGTCCATGTCTTGCCACTTCTAGGAGGCCTCATCTCTAGCTTTGGTCTGTCGCACAACATTGCAAGATCCAATCTAGCCTTAGGGTTGTCCTTTGATTTTTCAGGAATATCCATGATTGTTCCCCAGAGTGCTTCCGCGACATTCCTTTCCGTGTGCATTACATCAATATGGTGCGGAAGGAGAAGGTCATCAAAATAGGGAAGCCGAGTCAGGCCCGACTTATGCGTCCCACATATGTTGCGCACCGTACCCCACAAAACCATCACATTCGAGTTGAGCTCAAGGCCTTCTATCCTTTGACGAACCTCTACTGAGTCAACATCCGGGGTGGAGGGTCCGTCACCACGAGTCCTTTCGTAAAGTTTTTCCCTGTCTCTTCCGAATGGATGATCAAGCGGAAGGAACTGCCGGTGCAGGTCGAACCCCAAAACTTAGTACCCGTTTTTCGGATAAATGAACCTCGAGCTTCCTTACAGATTGGACAAGGGAACTTCCCATTAACACACCGGAGCCGCGAAACATGGCGTATGCAAATGAAATCATGCATGGAGTAAAGATACCACACATACATCTTAAAGTTTCTCTTTGTAGCACGGTCATATGTCCATACCCCATTCCATGCACCGATCAATTCATCAATCACGGGCTCCATGTACACACCCATATGATTCCCCCCCTGGTGTCCGGGAATGATCAACGTTAATAGCATGTGTTTTGCTTGCATGCACACACCGGAGGAAGGTTGAGGGGGATCACAAACACGGGCCAACATGAGTAGGGTGCAGCCATCATGCCAAAAGGATTGAACCCGTCTGTCGCAAGTGCAACACGGACATTACGAGCCTCTTTCGCTTTCTCACGATGAATGCCATCAAAGTGGGTCCACGCCTCACCATCGGATACATGCACCATCTTGTCGATTGTATCGTTTGCCATGTTTGTGCCATGTCATCCGCTTGGCGGATTCTTCGGTCATGTATAGCCGTTGGAGCCTCGGTAAGAAAGGGAGGTGCCTTACGACCCGACACGGGGATGTCAAGCTGCCTCTTCGGCCATCGGCGATCTCTACCTCTAGATACCTAGAGGATTCACACATAGGGGCGTGTGTTGCTTCCGCAAGTTCTTTCCCCGAATAGAACGCACCCATTCGCATGCATGTATCGATCATACGGCATTTTAAGGGCACGGCGGCGCTCTCGCGACTGCACGTGTTCTTCGGAAGAGTGTGAGCCTCGGAAGTAAGCTACCAACAACCGTCGAGATATCGTCGAAGGCGTCTCGACTCATGCTAAGCCGAGACTTCATGCCATTAGACGGCCAATGGCGTCTAACGAGAGACACCATTGTGTGGCCGTGAAGGAGTTGCCGTGCGTAAGCAAACATATCATAGAACGCCTTCGCGGTGGCCTCTGGCTCCTCCTCCTCGTCCGTGCGTCTATCACCGAACTGTGCTTGATGAAAGTCATCTAACATGTCTCAAGTACTACCCGGCATCGGCATCAAACTCCTCCACGCGTGCTCACCACCTCCTCTCTCATTCGATGGGCTTCACCATGGTGAACCCATCGGGTATAGTCCGGGGGTAAACCCGTACTTGACAAGGTGCTTGCCCATGGTATCCTTGCATTGCCTTTTCCTATTAGCACACCTATCTGCGGGGACACGTAACTCGACTCGCTCCTTTAGCGTACTCGCCGAATGCTTACTCCAAGAACATATATGTTTTGTCTATCCATTCTTGTGTGTAATCACGATCACTTGGACGGCCCGTGTACATCCAAATACGATCATCCATCTTCTAACATATACATTAGCGAAAAACATAAAAATCAATTCTACCTACACCGGCCTCCTACTCTCTAATAGGTGAGGATAGGTCCTAATCCCACCAGCGTATCGTTGTTGGGGCTAGTTTCCGTTGTCTACTCCGATCGGATCACGGAATTTCGGCAAACCTCCCTTCTCCGGATACACGCCCGACCGGGAGATCGTGTTTCCTGAGAACAACAGGAGGTGATGCCGAAACTCGCCTCCGATTGGAGAGCGCATAACGGAAACTAGCCCCAACAACGCATGCGCAGTCGTCCCAAGTAATGTGGACAATTTGAAAGAGATACGGTTTTTGATATGCAAAGATTTGCATACCGACAACCGTATCTCTTTCGAACGGGAGACGCCTAACTTGGTGACGTGACCTATGACCCCGATACGGAATCGAGGTTATACCTTAGGTGGCGGTGCGGTCGGGCTAAGCGGGGCCGTGGCGAAGTCGGTGCGAGTGGCGGCGGCGCCGCCGTGCGAGGCAGAACCCGCAACGGCGACGAAGACGATCGAGGTCAACTCAAGCACGGCTACAACAGGGTCTTCTCTGCAAAATAAAAACAACACACATAGCATTAATTCAAAATTTGGACAAAGACCTCCCCCCGCACGGTGACAACACCTACACCTGCAATAAGACACAAATATATAATGGCTCGATGGCCGGATAACTACACCCCACATCGAATGGCTCGATGGCCAACAAGCATACACAAATCTAGTATACCTTCGTGTAGCGGTGGCGGTTCCCCCACGCACGGCGCGGCGGGGGGGGACCTCCTCCCTCCTTCTCCCTTCTCCCTCCTCCTTTTCTTCTCTCCTTCTTCCTCCGTCCTCTCTTCTTCCTCCCTCCTCCTTTGCCCCTCCCTTCTTCCTCCTCCTACCAGCCCCCCTCCCTTCTTCCTCCTCCCACCTGCCCCTCCCTTCTTCCTCCTCTCTGCCCTCCCTTCTTGGATCGGTGGCCGCCGGCAAGCTCTCGGCCGGCCAGCTAGAGGGTGGCCGCTACGGCTACTCCTAGCCGGCAGCGGCCGCCGGGCTGCCGGGGGCAGGCGTGGGCCGGGAGGCGTCGGTCCAGTGGCCGCGGCCGACGGTGGGCAGGAGGGAGGGAGGTAGGCGGCCGTGGCGGCGGACGGCAGGCCCGGCGGGCTGGCCGCCGCCGCTAGTCGGCCCCGACGTCGCTGTTCGCTGCTGGCCGGCCCGGCGCCGCCGGGTGCCGGCCAAGCCCGGCGGGCCGGGCGGCCGCGCTGGCCGGCCCGCGCTGGCCGAAGCCGCGCGGAGGTCCGGCGATGTGGGCGGCCGGGCCGCTGGCCGCGGGGAGGGCGCGAGGGCGGCGCCGCGCAGAGGATCCGGCCGCTGGCCGCGAACGCCGTGGCGGCCGCTGCACTTGGGTCGCTAGCGGGTTTTGATGGGCGCGGCGCTGGGCGGGGCGCGCGCCGGGCGGGGCGAGGCGCCAGTGGCGGCGGCTGCCGCCGTGGCGCGGGCGCCAGCGCGGTGCACGCCCGGCGAGCGCGGCGGGGGAAGGGCGAAGGGGCGGGGAGCGGCGACTCCGGGCGGGCGGGCGGAGCCTTGGCGGGCGGCGGTGGAGGCGGCGGCGGCGGCGGCGTGGGAGGGCGGCGGGCGGCGCGTCGGAGGGCGAGCGAGTGAGGCGTGTGTGTGTTGTTGTGTGTGTGCGGCGGCCGTGCTAAGTGTCGAGTGTGTAGGGGCCGCGCGCTTTGCCGAGTGCCGCCCGATCGGCACTCGGCAAAGCAGCCCCTTTTTGCCGAGTGCCTAGGGTAAGCACTCGGCAAAAAAGGTAAAATATATTTTCTAACAAAATAAATTTTAAAAAAATAAACTTTGCCGAGTGCCCCCGCAGCCAGAGCGCTTCGGCAAAGGTGTAGGCAAATTTTTTTGGCATAAAAAAATAAAAAATTAACATTTTTAGTAAAAAATAAAATCAAAAAATACTCTTTGCCGAGTGCCTTGCGTAAGGGCACTCGGCAAAGGGGGAAGCGAATTTTTCGAAAAAATTTGAAAACCTGCGTGCATTCTTTGCCGAGAGCCCTTTAGGAACCTCTCGGCAAAGAGGGTTTGCCGAGAGCAAATCAACGAGGCTCTCGGCAAAGGCTAAATTCAAAAAAAATTTAAAAATGTCAAACAATTTTAAAAAATTACCAAATTTTTACAGAGCCTTTTTTAGACTGTACTTCACTCATGAAAAAAAGAATGGATATATAAATCAAAAACTAGAAATATTTAAAGTCCAATTCATCCTAATCACTTTAGATGTTTATGAAACTTGCTCTGAGATTCTCGAGATTAGAACGCAAGGTATGTGACAACTTGCTCGAAATATCATCAATTTTTTATCACAGACTTCGGTGCATGAAATAAGGACATGGTGACAAATTTCATGATTTTTTGAATTTATATAATTTTTTAAGAATTAAAAAACAATGCATGCACGCACAGGTGGGTCGTCATGTTTTGTGACTAAGGTCTTTAACATTTTACGTCAAAATCTTAAGACACCTCTAAAGTACCATAAATAATGTTAATATCAATTTTGCAAAGAACTAAATTCCACTATTGGATGTATGTGCAGTTCAAATATGAATTAGTTTGAAAAATATAATAAAATGAAAAAAAACCTATAAAAAATCAAAACACCCGAAATATGGGCCATATTTGAAAACACCAGGCAATATAATGTGAAAAGGCAAAAGAAAAAATTGGAGACAAAAAATCAAAAAAAAATTTATATCATTGCCGAGTGCTAGGGCAAAGCACTCGGCAAACATTCATCTTTGCCGAGAGCGACGGTCGGCTCTCGGCAAAGAATGACGCCGTGGCCCGGCCGGGCATGCTTTGCCGGTGCCGGGCTTTGCCGAGAGCTAGCTCTCGGCAAAAAAGAATGACCGTTGCCGAGTGTTCTTTTTGCCGAGTACCCGGCTCTCGGCAAAGGGACCTCTGCCGGGTGCTTCTTTTTGCCGAGAGCAGCTCTCGGCAACGACGCCCTTTGCCGAGTGCCCGTGGAAAAGATCTCGGCAAAGGCCCTGGCACTCGGCAAAGTGCGCGATTCCGGTAGTGCTACCGTGCCACAATGCCTCTTTGTTAATATTAGGTATATAGATTGACAATAGATATGGATTAGGTCTATACCATAGCATGTAGTGACCCCGTATTAGATTTGGATTGAGTTTCCCTAGTTTTAGATTGCAAACATGATTACATGTTGGATTATAAAAGTGGTACCTTTTTGAATTGCAAATATGATCATGTCTCAGAAAAGAAATCTCACCGGTGAAAAAATAGGAAACAAAAAAATAAAACAAAAATCACAAAAATTGTGTCATTGGAAAAGCAACCGGATCCAACTTTTATGAGGATGGTTTATAAGTCCGGGTTGCATACACGACCCAATATGTATTGGAATCGGACTCCGTATCGTGCTAGACGCGAACTGTTCCAACTCGTACTACACAGGTATATATGTTTCCGAACAGGAGAAACTCTCCATTGCCTTAGTAGTTAGGAAGAAGTCGGACTAAAAATAGGTGAAGATAAATTTTGTCTCTTTATTATTAGGTATATATATCTATCTATATCTATATATATATATATATATATATATATATATATATATATATATATTAATAAAGAGGGAAAATTTCTCTCCACCTATTTTCTAGTCCAAATTCCTCTCCTAACTAACTTTTCTTTCAAGATGAATGAAATGAAACCACAACTTATCTCTTACTTAGTTTGGAATTGCAAAACTTTATTGGTATCGCACACGTATTTAAACTAGCGTTCTATATCTTTTTTAAGCTTCCTTACATAATATATAGACAATAGCTACCTAATAAACCGAGTCCATCTCTCCTTAATTTTTTATATGGTACAAATCCTATACTACATATAGTATTTTTTACGGGCCTTGGTATTTAATTGAAACATGGTTGAGATAAGCCTAAATATTATGACCCCCGACAGGACAAAGTCCAATTTAAAACATGCTTCGAGCATTGCCCCATCGGCCCTCCACCAACTAAAAAAAGGACCAACTAAAATAAATGATACAAAAGAATAATATTTAGCATTATTTTCCATTGGCCACGTGATCAAGATTATATATGGGATTTTTCAAAATTACCAAAGAAGAATATAATATATTATCGACAACTTCCCAACACCACGAGATTGCCCACGAGGATGGATCTATCCTGGCTATCTGGTTCGCCTTGCCACACATCGATTGTCAAGGAGTAAACCCAGCGGTAGCGCAGGTCCTCGAAGCTCAGCATAGAGAATTTAGCAAAGTCCAATTTAAAACATGCTTCGAGCATTGCTGTCGGTGTTTAACCACCGATAGCCTACCACTGGGTACTCGCGGTAGTTGATTCGGATCTCGGCGAATACCGGAACTCGGCGGTCACGCAAGAGACGCTCGGTTTTATCCTGGTTCGAGCCCTCGTTCGACGAGTAAAAGCTCTAGTCCAGTCGGCCTTGGTCTTTTGCGTTGGATTGATCATGTGTGTTCTATCTCTGTTACAAGAGGGCGCCCTCGACCTCCTTTTATAAGAAAGGTGGCCAGGGCTTTGGTGTAATCCTAGTCGGACTAGTAGATAGTGTCCTGCTCTATATTACAGAAGTTACTTTCTAAAAGTCTAACTAGGATGCACCGTCTTCTAGTCGGAATCGGCTTTCTTGGTCCTGATCTCCAGTTTCTTCATTGCGGGGTCTGACCGATGGGCCCACTTCTCTGAGTTCTATGCTGATTAAGGACCGTATTTGTCCCGCATCGACAAGCCCCCGAGCATTTCTGTAACACCCAAAATTCTGCATTTTTTTGAAATTAGAATAAAATTTGATTTATTTATGCAATTGTGTGAGCATTCAAATATAGGAAATAATAAATTTTGTGAAAATAAAATGAAATATAAGTTTTATACACATTGATGCATCCATGCTGCTGCATTTATTTTGATTGAGTGGTTGTCAAACTTTATAGAATTCAAATTTGAATTTAAATTGGATTTGGAAAATCTGCTTTTATAAAAAGAAAAACAAATCTATTTTATCTCCTCCTTTCTTCTCATTTTAGCCCAGCAGGCCCTTTTTCCCTTCCCTTTCTCTTCTCCCGCACAGGCAGCCGCCTCCTCTTCTTGGGCGGCCCATCACGGCCAGCGCCACCCCGCGCCTCCCCTCCCCTCACCCGGCGAGACAGGGCCCCGCATGTCGGCGGGGTCTTCCCCCCAACCTCCCGCCCGTCGCCTCAGCGCGCGCACGCGGGCGTGCAACCGCAAGACGCCTCCGCCTCAGCGCAGCAACAACGCCCCCCGCCCCCCACGATCTCCGCCGACGGTATTTAGCTCGGCGCCGTCTCCTCCTCTCTCTCTTTTTCCCTACCCGCACGCTCCTCGCTCCCTCTCTCTGCCTCGTCGCGAACATCGAACGCCGCCGCCGCCATTGAAGCCGCCGGCTTCGCTCCGCGACGTCTCCGGCCGAATTGAAGCCCGTGGTGAGCTCGTCATCCTTCCCTCTAACTCCCCATGCTTTCTATTTGCGAGGCCGAGGCCTCTAGGGCCGTTGTCGGCGTCTTGGCGACCTCCACCCACCGTTGGAAATGGCGCGACCCGCGCGAGCTTTCTTCGCCCGCACCGAGCCCCTGCACACGAGTTCGCAGCCGTCTCCTCTTTCTCCACTGTGCTCTCGGTTCACCGATTGGTGCTCCCGCTCGCCGAACAGCGCTCCGAAACTCAGACCGCCGCGCCGGCCATGGAGCACCGCCCCGCGGTCATTCTCCCCCAGCACTGACCTCGGGAACGGCCGTCTCCTTCCCTCTCTCCCGGTGGGTTCGGTTCGCCCGGGCGAGGCCCCCAGATGCCCAGGCCGCCCGCTCCGGCGAGCTCCTCGCCGCCGACAATGGAAGCGCCGCCCTGCACCGCAGCGGCCGCCCCTCTCTCTTCTCCCCTTCCTTCTTTTTCTCGGCCGTCGGATCTCGATCGGACGACCATAAACGCCCCATACCCCTTCGCCGGCAATTTTAATTAAGAACCCCTCCACTTTCTTTTTTTTTTACGAGATGAGTCCCCGGCCGGAATTCATATATACCGATTATATTTATTTTAATTCTGAAATTAAGTTCAGCTTATTTACAAGTTTGCCACTGCAATCTTTTGCTTATAAAATCTCCATTTTAACTCCGATTCGATCCGTTCAAGTTGCGTTAGATTCATAGTGAAATTCTCTACGTGTTAGTACCTCTGTTAGGTAGGTTTGATGCTGTTTAATTTTGAGGATTAGACTAAGTTAATTAGAGCGCGTAGAGACCTTGCTTAGACTATAACTTTTACGTTTTAGCTCCGATTTTCGTGATTCTCGCGTTGTTTTGTTCGTAGCGAGACGTAGAATGGTTTTACAAACTTTTTAATTTGTTTTGTCACTGTTGGTGTACTGTTCTAATATAGAGTTTGTTTCTTATGTATGAATGCAATGGTGGATGCGTGTGAATTTTTCGGTGTATCGTGTTTAGAGGGTGAGCAGGTTGGGTGGTGAGCGTGACTTCTACTTCGACGACCAGCGGGATCCACGGGGGAGTTCATTGAGCAAGGCAAGTATATCACGGGACCATCCTTGTTGACCTATTCACCTTAATCACCATTGTCATATGCATGTGTCTACCTTGACAACCGTAGAGATTATAACATAGTGTTGATTTCCTGTTCCTTGACACCGGTGGGATGTGATGCATTAAATAGAAATGCTAGTGCTCTATAGTTACCATGATCTTGTAACTGACTGATGACTTATGCCTAAGCTATAAAACTTGCTTTTATTATTATGCCCACAGGGGACTAGTACACTGTGGTTGTGTGCTAACTGCCTCTCCATAAGGAATTATCTATGGGCGACAATCCGGGACTTACAGTACAACCATGAGGGCTATATGGCTCGGCTTTAGTCAAGTATGGGGACCTTTTCTAACTTGTTAGAGGTTACCTAAGGCGCAAGAGGGTGTGTTCCCGGTCGGGTATAGTGCGGCCTCTGTCCTTATGTGTGTCTTCTTTGTGGGTGTGAACCATTTGGAAGGGGAGCTCTACACTTGCAGGCCACGTAAAACCTAGCGGCCCTAACTCGTTAGACGAACCCTTGAAAGACTTCATAGTGAACCCTGCCGGCCCTCCTCGGAAGTGGGTCAAGAGGTTGGCCGCCTCGGGCAAAGGGGTAAATCACGACTCATGGTGAAAGTGTACAACCTCTGCAGAGTGTGTTAAAAACTGATATATCACCGTGCTCACAAATCCACGAAGCGGCCTTGGACCCTCATAGAATAAATGATGATGTATTCTATTAATGACTGTTTATGCTAATCATTAATCATGCTTACCTGATCATGTGTAACTTTGGAAAAAGGGTATATCTTGATGCTTCACCACTGTTAAAACTAACAATGATAAAAGCTAAATGTTTGTATAACCCGTGTCGGCCTTTTTTTAGCCTCATTAACCCCATGTTATGCTTGCTAAGTACGAGGAGTACTTACACTTGTTTTATTCTCAACTTTGGAAAATCCCGGATGGGTAACAGATGGCTACAATGAGTTCTTCCCCGAAGACTACTAGGTGTGCCGTCAACCGACCAACCGTTTCCCCGGGAGTGAGAGCTCACGGAGAATAGCTATCTATATGTTGTTTATGTATCGATCTACTATATGTAATGACTTTATAATCGTGATGTATGAGACACCGTGATGATACTTATATAAATTTGTGACTCGTGTGTGTGATTGATCTCTGGGCACACATGAGTTTATGCATTCGGTTTCTTCCTTGAAATTGGGTGTGACAAATTGGTATTAGAGCCGTGTTGATTTGTAGGGACGCAAGCCTAGATAGATTTGGTCGCATTTAAGGTCTAACTCTATTTACTATTATGCTTATTATCTTGCTCTTGTTATTTTATTAAATTGTTATCATACTTTTTGTTTTTTATTAAAATATTTATGTTACTTTACCATTATGTTGTTAAAATATTGTTTCTTCTTGTATCTTAAATAAAATTTATAGATGTCGACGCCTCGCCGCTCGCCCGCCCGCAACTCTCGTCAACCTACCGCGCCATGTTCACTCCTGCTTTGTCCCAGGCAAAGACCACCCGGCTTCACCAAAGACTTTTCAGCGAACCCCCCGAGACCGAGCCACCTCCCCGGCGACACCCCCAACCCCAGTGCTCCCGAGTGGTGGTGGAGGACATCACCGAGGAGGACGAGGAGGAGTGGCTCGCTCCTATAGTGGCTCACTCTCCTGCTCCAGTTCACGCACCTCGCACCCAGCTCCCCGCCTGCGTCGGCTTTCGCACCTGCCACCGACCGCACCAAAGACACGCCCGGCCCCTGCTGCTCCCCGAGCCGATGGGTTGGACTCTACCCACCACTACATGGAGGCGCCCGACACCGCTCACTTTCACGCTTTGTTTGGAGGAGACGCGTTGCAGCAGTACTACCCCGACTTGGGAGCGGAGATTAAGTATGTATGCACCGAGCATAAGCATCCGCCGAGAACAGGTTTTACACTACGGAGATGTCGGTGGTAGTGTGGAATATGGACCACAACGGAAGCAGCTAGAGACTATCCATGCGCCTACTATTCGGCGTAGGGATATGTTTGACAAAGATGGAGGATGCAACAGATGGCCTGCACTCACTACCGTGGGACGCAGTACGGAGATATGCAGAAGATAGGTACAGGTTTCTTCCTCGCTATGACCATGATGCAGGAGTGGGTGGTTCGAGACCCCGAGGGTGAGGAGGCAACTCAAGGCCACGGTTGAGCACATGAATGCTTTGAAGCAAGCCAATGAGACAATGTATGTTGACCTCCGTGAGGACCGTAAGACCATTCGGGCGCCTACAACAGACGGTGGATGATTTGAGGGTCCAGCAGGGGATGCCACGCCTCTACAACATCCTGCCCGTGAAGATCACTGTCCCCCGACTCGGCCCCTTAGAGATCGGATGTCCTTCGTAGTCATAGTATGACGCTAGTTGCGAATCTGTTAGTCTTTATGTGTCTTGTGAACCTTTATGCTTAGATGTTTGTGATTGTGAATCTTTTATGATTTGGATCTTTGGTTGAATGTTGGGATAGTGTGGGTCTGTCCACACATCTCATAGTTATGGATTTTAAAACTTAGAGCATGCTTAATATAGTTGGTTCAGTTTGGTTCTTTTTCTGGTATGCTGAAATCTGGAGCAGTCTGTGAAAATGTGATCATATCTCCTATTCTATATGTCCCAATATTCTAAAAATTTTATGCTGGAAATTAGACTTCTGTAGCTTTCCAAAAAGTCCAGAATCACTGTTTTATCGTTTCTGGACAGTGAGATATTAATTGTGAAAGATCAGTCTTCTGCACAGTTTATATTCCAGAACAGTCTGGGTAGTGTGCTATTTTCAGGTAATTTAATGTCTGATTCAGAGAAAGTGTACAATAGGAAAGTTGTAGAGAATTTTATGACCTTTCCAACCATGTAAGCCATGTCTGAAAATGATGTCTGGAGGATGAGATATGATGAATTTTCTGAACTGTTGTTGCTGAAACTCGCCAGAAATCTGCAGTCTTTTGTTTTTTTCCATTTTACAAGAGAAGATTTAGTGGAATTATATTAAGTGTGTTTGTGTGTTTTTGGACACCAGATGGATGCTGATGGTCAAGGCAGAGGCCGCGGTCGTGGACGTGGACGTGGTGTTAATCAGCCGCCACCGCCTCCCGCTATGACCGTGGAACAGCTGATGGCAATGCAAGGGCAGCTGATGCAAGCCATGCTTCAGCGCATGGATAATGAACTGGGCCGGAGGACCACCGCCTGTCCATGTGAGGGACAAGCGTGGAGAGTTCATGAAAGGCCGTCCACCAGTGTTCAACCATGCTGCTGACCCGCTGGAAGCGGATGACTGGCTAAGAGCTGTGGAGAAACAACTTAACATAGCTCAAAGGTGCAATGACCTAGAGAAAGTATTGTACGCTTCAGACAACTTTAGGGAGCAGCCCAAGACCGGTGGGAGTCCTACCAAGATGCTCGACCCAAGGACCTCCCTCCCGTTACCCGGCAGGAATTGTAGACAACTTCAGGTCCTACCACATCCCGTAAGGTGAGGTGGAGTTGAAGCAAGAGGAGTTCAGATCTCAAGCAAGGCTCCATGACAAGGCGGAATACGAGACAAGTTTGCTCACTGTCGCGCTATGCTCCGAACGATGTTGTTGAAGACAAGTGAGAAGCGCGTCGCTTCCTAAAGGGTTTGTATGATGGTCTTCGGTTGCGCTTGATGTCCAACACCTACCCTAATTTCCAAGCCTTGGTGAACCGTGCAATTGTGATCGACAACAAGCGCAAGGAAATTGAGGCCAAGAAGCGTAAATTCCAAGGTCAGTCATCTGGGAGCAACAATCGTTCTCGTGCCAATTCACACAAAGCAGGGGTATCGGCGAAGTACCAAGGACCACCTAATCGGTGGAATCGTGGACCCTACCAAAGAAAGAATCCCAATATCGGCGCCCCCATAGTTCCAAAGCAAATATCCACGTAACCAACCAGCGGCGGAGGTCACCGGTTGCAAGACAGGAAATCCAAACAATGCACCTGTGAAGACAAATGCCCCAAGCACTGCCAACACCTGTTTCAACTGTGGAAAAGAGGGGCACATGTCCTACAACTGTCCGAAAAAGAAGAACCCGCAAGCACCCCAAGCTCCAGGCAACAACCCAAGACCATACAACAATCAGAGGAACATTCCTCAGAAGCCATCACACTATGGGAGAGTAAATCACGTGTCTGCTGAGACAGCGCAGGAGGCTCCAGGAGTTATGCTTGGTACGTTTGACGTCAACTCAGTCCCCGCTACAGTTCTTTTTGATTCTGGTGCTTCGCATACCTTTATTGCACACATGTTCATTAGACGACATAGCATACCCCTCTGTGCACTTAAAGACACATTATTAGTTAATTCACCTGGTGGGGGAATGCAAGCAACACTCTATTGCCCCAAAGTTCAACTCTCTTTAAGGGGGGTAGAGTTTCTAGTGAAACCTACAGTATTAAGAACTTCTAGAATCGATCTTATCCTGGGCATGGATTGGATGAAGAGCCACAACGCAATTATTCAGTGCAAGGATAAGGTTGTGACTCTAACAACACCCAAGGGAGACAGAATCAGTGTTGACATTTCTATGCAAGAGCAAGAGACAACTTCTGTGAATCAGCTGAGTGACGAGACAAAACAGGAGGATCCAGTTGTGGGTGAATTTCCAGATGTGTTTCCGGATGATTTGCCAGGTATGCCACCTGACCGTGACATTGAATTTATTATTGAGCTTTTACCTGGTACTGCACCTATAGCTAAAAGACCATATAGAATGGGAGTAAATGAGTTAGAAGAACTTAAGAAACAAATAAAGGAATTGCAAGAGAAGGGTTTCATTCGCCCTAGTTCATCGCCCTGGGGGGCACCAGTTATCTTTGTTAGTAAGAAAGATGGAACCCAGAGAATGTGTGTAGATTATCGGTCATTGAATGAGGTGACCATCAAGAATAAATACCCTTTGCCTAGAATAGATGACTTGTTTGATCAGTTGAGAGGAGCTTGTGTGTTCTCAAAGATTGATCTTCGGTCTGGCTATCATTAGCTAAAGATCCGTGCATCTGACATACCTAAGACAGCTTTTACTACAAGGTATGGATTGTATGAGTACACAGTCATGTCATTTGGATTGACCAACGCACCTGCATACTTTATGTATAGGATGAAAAGGTGTTCATGGAATACTTAGACAAGTTTGTGGTGGTCTTTATAGATGACATATTGATTTATTCTAAGAATGAAGAAGAGCATGCTGAACATTTGAGATTAGTACTACAGAAACTTAGAGAGCATAAGTTGTATGCCAAGAGGAGTAAATGTGAGTTTTGGTTGAAGGAAGTATCCTTTCTTGGTTACATTGTGTCTAATGGAGGAATAGCAGTTGATCCAGGGAAGATAGCTGATGTGTTGAATTGGAAGCCACCTACTGATGTTAGTGAGATCCATAGTTTTCTTGGATTAGCTGGCTACTATCGGAGATTCATAGAAGGATTCTCCAAACTAGCAAAACCTATGACTGCTTACGCTAGAGAAGAATGCTAAGTTTGTTTGGTCCGATAAGTGTCGCTAGCTTTGATGAGCTTTGAAGAAGCGATTGACTACAGCTCCAAAGTGTTGACTTTGCGAGATCTAAGCAAGAATTTCTCTATATATTGTGATGCATCTAGATTGGGTCTTGGTTGTGTGCTTATGCAAGAAGGAAAAGTAGTGGCCTATGCATCTAGACAATTGAGGAAGCATGAGCTTAATTATCCTACACATGACCTAGAGCTAGCAGCTGTAGTACATGCTTTAATGATTTGGAGACACTACTTGATTGGACATAAGAGTGACATATACACTGATCATAAGAGTTTGAAGTACATCTTTACTCAGTCAGATCTGAATTTGAGACAACGCCGTTGGTTGGAATTGATTAAAGACTATGACTTGGAAGTGCACTATCATCCTGGTAAAGCTAATGTTGTAGCTGATGCACTTAGTAGAAAGAGTTATGTCAATGAGATACATATTACTCCTATGGCCGAGACAGTTATGTGAGGAAATAGCGCATCTTAACTTGGGATTTGCCGTTAATATAGTGGAGATGATTCTAGAACCTACACTAGAGAAGGAGATTCGTAAAGGACAGCTTGAAGATGAGAAATTGAAGGAGATAGCTGATAACATAGTGATTGGTAAGGCACCAGGCTTTCGACTAGATGATGATGGAACCCCGTGGTTTGGTAAAAGGCTATGTGTGCCAGAAAACAAGGCTATTAGAGAGGCAATCTTACGTGAAGCTCATGAGTCAACAGATTCTATTCATCCCGAAGTACCAAGATGTATTTAGATCTTAAAGAGAAGTATTGGTGGTATGGATTAAAGAGGGATGTAGCTGAGTATGTTGCTCTATGCGATACATGTCAGAGAGTGAAGGCTGAACATCAGAGACCTGCAGGATTACTACAACCAATGAAGATACCTGAATGGAAATGGGATGTAGGTATGGATTTCATAGTTGGATTACCTCGCACCCAGAGAGGATATGATTCTATATGGGTAATAGTGGATCGACTAACTAAGGTTGCCCACTTCCTACCTGTTAAGACCACCTATACTAGTGCAAAGTTAGCTAAATTGTATATGGAGAGAATAGTGAGTCTGCATGGTGATCCTAAGAAAATTGTGTCTGATCGTGGTACGCAATTCACGTCTCACTATTGGCAGAAATTACATGAATCCTTGGGAATAAAGCTGAATTTTAGTATGGCATATCACCCACGCATGCATGGGCAGACTGAAAGAACAAATCGAGATACTAGAAGATATCTTTGAGAGCTTGTGCTTTGCAATATGGTACCGATTGGGATAAGAGTTTGCCATATGCTGAATTTTCATACAACAACAGTCATCAAAAGAGTCTCAAAATGGCACCATTTGAAGCATTATATGGAAGGAAGTGTAGAACACCTCTGTTTTGGAATCAGACAGGAGAGACACAAGTGTTTGGACCTGACGTGCTTAAGAATGCAGAAGAACAAGTTAGAATGATAAGAGACAATTTGAGAGTTGCACGCCTCTCGTCAAAAGAGCTATCACGACACTAGAAGAAGAGAGCTAGTCTTTCAAGCGGTGATTATGTGTATCTTAAAGTGTCACCTATGAAAGGAGTAAAGAGGTTCAACATGAAAGGGAAGCTAGCACCGCGTTATGTTGGTCCGTTTAAAGTGCTAGAAAGAAGAGGTGAAGTGGCTTATCAATTAGAATTGCCTCGAGAGTTTGTCGAGGTGCATGATGTCTTTCATGTTTCTCAACTTAAGAAATGTTTGCGAGTGCCCGAAGAGCGTATACCTTTAGAGGAACTCAGTATTAAAGAGAATCTTACTTATAGGGAGTATCCAATCAAGATTTTGGAAACAACGAGAAAAGTCACTGGAGCCGTGTCATACGGATGTGCAAAGTCTGATGGAATCGTTATTCGAGAGGCCGAGGCAACATGGGAAAGAGAACATGATTTGAGATCGAGTACCCACAGCTTGTTTGAGGAGCCAGCCAAGTAGAATCTCGAGGGCGAGATTCGTCTTAAGGGGGGTAGGTTTGTAACACCCAAAATTCTGCATTTTTTGAAATTAGAATAAAATTTGATTTATTTATGCAATTGTGTGAGCATTCAAATATAGGAAATAATAAATTTTGTGGAAATAAAATGAAATATAAGTTTTATACACATTGATGCATCCATGCTGCTGCATTTATTTTGATTGAGTGGTTGTCAAACTTTATAGAATTCAAATTTGAATTTAAATTAGATTTGGAAAATCTGCTTTTATAAAAAAAGAAAAACAAATCTATTTTATCTCCTCCTTTCTTCTCATTTTAGCCCAGCAGGCCCGTTTTCCCTTCCTTTTCTCTTCTCCCTTACAGGCCGCGCGCCCCTCCTCTTCTTGGGCCGGCCCATCACGGCCCAGGCGCCACCCCGCGCCTCCCTCTCCCACTCACCCGGCGGCGGCCGGGGCCCGCATGTCGGCGGGGTCTTCCAACCTCCCCCGTCGCCTCCGCGTCGCAGCGGCGCAACCCGCGCGCCTCCGCAAAGCGCAACAACAACGCCCCCCGCTCCCCCACGATCTCCGCCGCGGGTATTTAGCTCGGCGCCATCTCCTCCTCTCTCTCTTTCCCCTACCCGCACGCTCCCTCGCTCCCTCTCTCTGCCTCGTCGTGAACATCGAACGCCGCCGCCGCCATTGAAGCCGCCGGCTTCGCTCCCGTGGCGTCTCCGGCCGGGTGAAGCCCGTGGTGAGCTCGTCATCCTTCCCTCTAACTCCCCATGCTTTCTATTTGCGAGACCGAGGCCTCTAGGGCCGTTGTCGCGTGCGCCGGCGACCTCCACCCGCCGTTGGAAATGGCGCGACCCAGCCTTGACTTTCTTCGCCCACACAGAGCCCCTGCACGAGTTCGCAGCCGTCTCCTCTTTTTCTCCCTGTGCTCTCGGTTCGCCGATTGGTGCTCCGTTCGCCGGGAACTGCTTTGTTCGCTCGGCGAGCTCCGACCGCCGCCGGCCATGGAGCACCGCCCGCGCGTCGTTCTCCGCCCCCCGACCTCGGGAACTGCTTTGTCTCCTTCCCTCTCTCTCCCGGTGGGTTCGGTTTGCGAACCGAGGCCCCTGCCCCCCCCCGCCCGCTCGGCGAGCTCCTCGCCGCCGGCAATGGAATGCCCCGCCGCCGCCGGCACTGTTACTGGCGGCCGCCCCTCTCTCTCTCCCCTTCCTTCTTTTTTCGGCCGTCGGATCTCGATCGGACGACCAGCGCCCCCATACCCCTTCGCCGGCAATTTTAATTAAGAACCCCTCCACTTTCTTTTATTTACAGATGAGTCCCTGGCCGGAATTCATATATACCGATTATATTTATTTTAATTCCGAAATTAAGTTCAGCTTATTTACAAGTTTGCCAGTGCAATCTTTTGCTTATAAAATCTCTATTTTAACTCCGATTCGATCCGTTCAAGTTGCGTTAGATTCATAGTGAAATTCTCTACGCGTTAGTACCTCTGTTAGGTAGGTTTGATGCTGTTTAATTTTGAGGATTAGACTAAGTTAATTAGAGCGCGTAGAGTACTTGCTTAGACTATAACTTTTACGTTTTAGCTCCGATTTTCGTGATTCTCGCGTTGTTTTGTTCGTAGCGAGACGTAGAATGGTTTTACAAACTTTTTAATTTGTTTTGTCACTGTTGGTGTACTATTCTAATATAGAGTTTGTTTCTTATGTATGAATGCAATGGTGGATGCGTGTGAATTTTTCGGTGTATCGTGTTTAGAGGGTGAGCAGTTGGGTGGTGAGTAGGACTTCTACTTCGACGACCAGCAGGATCCACAGGAGTTCATTGAGCAAGGCAAGTATATCATGGGACCATCCTTGTTGACCTATTCACCTTAATCACCATTGTCATATGCATGTGTCTACCTTGACAACCGTAGAGATTATAACATAGTGTTGATTTCCTATTCCTTGACACCGGTGGGATGTGATGCATTAAATAGAAATGCTAGTGCTCTATAGTTAACATGATCTTGTAACTGACTGATGACTTATGCCTAAGCTATAAAACTTGCTTTTATTATTATGCCCACAGGGGACTAGTACACTGTGGTTGTGTGCTAACCGCCTCTCCATAAGGAATTATCTGTGGGCGACAATCCGGGACTTACAAAGACAACCATGAGGGCTATATGGCTCGGCTTTAGTCAAGTATGGGGACCTTTTCTAACTTGTTAGAGGTTACCGGAAGGCGCAAGAGGGGTGTTTCCGGTCGGGTATAGTGCGGCCTCTGTCCTTATGTGTGTGTCGCCGCGGGTGTGAACCGGTTGGAAGGGGGAGCTCTACACTTGCAGGCCACAGAAACCTAGCGGCCCTAACTCGTTAGACGAACCCTTGAAAGACTTTATAGTGAACCCTGCCGACCCTCCTCGGAAGTGGGTCAAGAGGTTGGCCGCCTCGGGCAAAGGGGTAAATCACGACTCATGGTGAAAGTGTACAACCTCTGCAGAGTGTGTTAAAAACTGATATATCAGCCGTGCTCACGGTCACGAGCGGCCTTGGACCCTCATAGAATAAATGATGATGTATTCTATTAATGACTGTTTATGCTAATCATTAATCATGCTTACCTGATCATGTGTAACTTTAGAAAAAGGGTATATCTTGATGCTTCACCACTGTTAAAACTGACAATGATAAAAGCTAAATGCTGTATAACCCGTGTCAGCCTTTTTAGCCTCATTAACCCTGTGTTATGCTTGCTAAGTACGAGGAGTAGTTATGCTTGTTTTATTCTCAACTTTGGAAAATCCCGGATGGGTAACAGATGGCTACAATCCGCTTCTTCCCCTCGAAGACTACTAGGTGTGCCGTCAACCGACCAACCGCTTTCTCGTGGAGTGAGAGCTCACGGAGAATAGCTATCTATATGTTGTTTATGTATCGGACTACTTATATGTAATGACTTTATAATCGTGATGTATGAGACACCGTGATGATACTTATATAAATTTGTGACTCGTGTGTGTGATTGATCTCTGGGCACACATGTGTTTATGCATTCAGTTTCTTCCTTGAAATTGGGTGTGACAATTTCGAGGCTGAGCGACTTGTTTCTTGAGCGTAGCTTTGAAGTGGTCTTCTAAAGATCTTCGGGAGAGTTCTTCTTCGAGGTGCACCGTAGGTGCACTCAATGAGTGTAGCCCCCAAGCCTCTTGCTTCTTTGGGACAAAGAAGCTGGAGGGTCTTCTGTAGTCCCCGACTTCTTTTTCTCGACTTCTTTTCTAGGTCTTTGGAAATCTTTGGAGAGTTCTTCTGAAACTTTTTTGAGGAGTGCACCGAAGGTGCACTAAATGAGTGTAGCCCCCGAGCCTCTTGCTATTTGGAATAAAAAGCTGGAGGGTCTGAGTATTTTGAGAAAAAAGTAGAGGGTGTATGCCCTGTAGCCTCCAAGCCTTTATCCGAGTACTTTTGTACTCGGCCAAAGGTTCTGAAACTTTTTGTCCGGTTGCTTTTACTTTCTGTCAGTCAGTTGGTTGGTAGTTGAGCTTTGGATCCCTGTCTTCACGTGCTGTAGTTACTGTGATGGTATATTCTTGGTATATGCCTTCTACTGTGCTTCTTGTGAACTGGCTTTGAGTCATGTCAGCCTTCTTTTTTGTTTTGGTAGACTTGGTTTATGTACGCCGATCTTGGCCTGTAAAAAGGCCTTCTCCCTTGTTGTTGTTCTCGAGCACCCAGGTTGAGCTTTTTCTGTTCTTCGTGAAGATGATTGTCTCAGGAGGTTGATCGGCCCCGGGCTTCTTGTTTGTTCTTCTGTAATCTTCTATGGCGAATGTTGGAGCTATTGTGAACAAGGTTAGAAGTAGGCTAATCTTGGCATATCGTCCATCTAGGGTCATCGTGGTAGCAAATGTTGGAGAGGTTGTGACGTGGGTGGCCTTCGTTGTGCTGCCTCATCTTCCAGCGTACTTCCTTCTTGCTACTGACGATTTCTCTGGCTTGGGCTAACGCGTGTTGTCGACTCTTCTTCGGTGGATTACCTGAACTGAGCCATTGTTCTGTCTTCCTCTTTGCCCTTCTGGCGTGGTGGCATTCAGGCCATAATGTGTTGGGGGTACTTGCGTGGTTGTCTTCCTCAAAGGTTCTGACACCCAGAGCAAGTCCCTGATGTGTTAGGCTTTCCTTGAGGCGTTTTTGCTCTTCAGCGAATACGTTCATCTAGGATGCCCATTCCTGTTGTTGGAGATATTGAATATTGGTGGAGGTTTTTGTCTAACCTGTTCTGTCATCTTCATAGATTCTAGTGTAGATTGAGGGTACTTTGCTTTGTAACAGGCTTCTTTGTATGATTATATCCTCATAAATGCTAAATGAAACGATCTCTCGTGTATTTGTTTTGTCTTACGTTGGAACCATGTTCGTACTATCCTGTAATACTTTCTCTTTGTTGTATTGTCGCTTCTTTGTGTGTTGTTGCTTTGCTGCATGTAATTGTGTAGTGAATCTGCTTTTACGGGTTGTTCTTGCTTGCTCCCGGTTGTTCTATAATACTTCTTTTGTTTTTGCTAACTCCCGGGTTGTTTTTATGGTTCTTATCACGGAAGCCAAGTTGTCTTTGAAGTAGTGTTGTTTGCTTTGCGTGCTTGACTTTGAGCTGATCGCTTCTTTTGGGTAGTCGACTTCTTTTGTCCCGTGAAGGATATAGATCTTCTTTTTCTCAACTCTTTTCTTTGTTGGGTCCGTGATTGCTTTGTCTTTGTCGTTTCTTTCCGTTGTGAGATAATGTTTCTATGGATTTTGTAGCTCAGAGATTTCTAGATCCATTCCATTACTGTGTATTGTGACTATTGGCCTTTTTACAATTACTCTTAAATGGGCTCTATAAATGGGCTTAATCTTTAGGGCATCATGGGATGTCAACCGTTTCGCTTCGAGTTTTCCCTCTATAAATCCGTCGCCCCCTTGTTACGATCCACTCTTGTGCTTGAATAGTTAGGGTTTATTTCTTCCCCCTTTTTTATAGTAACTTCTCCTTCCTTCTTCTTTTCTCAAATCTTCTCTGTGCTTCCCAATGGCTGCAATGGAGATCGTGGTAAGCGTCCAAATGATTGAGGATTTAGATCCTCGTCCCCTTCGTTGCCGGTTTCTTGAGCTTGGGTGGGTTTTCCAGGTTCTCGAATCTTTTCTTTTTTGTTGTTCTTATTCTCGACCCTTTTTTTTCTTCTTTGCAACGCCCGCCGTTTCCCATGCTCAAGCTACTGTTGAAGGTTATCGCCCAGGTGGTGCTAGTCCTTCTTTTGCTACTCCGACGGTTAGTGAGGAGGTGGATCAACTGTTCCAGTGATTGTTCTTCCTGACATTTCGGAGGAGGCTGCTGAAGAATAAGAGGGTGAGCCCCCGGCGCTTCCTGAGGGAGCTGCTGAGGGACAAGAGGGTGAGCCCCTGGTGCTTCCTGAGGAAGTTGCTGAGGGACAAGAGGGTGCCGAGGGAGTAGATGCTCTCGTCCCCGGCATTGATGAGCTTCGTGCTGAGGTGGCCGCTGCTTGGGCACGCTATACGGATGAGACCATCCGTACTGGTCTGCTTGAGCAGCATGTTGGCCGGCTTCAAGTTGCGCTTGAGGTGGCTGAAGAGAGGGCTCGAGTTGCTCAACGGCAACTTGCAGATGTTGACTCCCAGCTTCTTGGTGAGCTTTACTTCTTGCTTTTTGATTCTTTTGTTTTCCCATCTTTCTGACTGATTGCCTTGATTTCTTTTTCGCAGAGATGACTAGTCGTTTCAATGAGCTTCAGGCGGCCGGGAATGCCGCTGCCCTTCATGTCAATGCCCAGGGGCCTACTGTGGTAGCCCGGGTGGAGAATATCTCTACTCGGATTGATCAAGTGGCGCTTCACGGCGTTCGTCAGGGGGCTCGGATTGCACTTGCAACCACCCAGGTTGAAACGGGCAAAGATTTGAGTATGCTCAACTTTGCCTTGCCTTTTGATCAGGAGTCCGTAGATGATCTCGTTGATAGTTTCGAGGCAGTTGTAAATCGGATTGCTGATAAGGTAAATCCGGGAGACATTGTTCTCTGTACTTTTGTAGAGTAGTCTGTTGTAGGGTTTTTTCTTTACCCTTTTGTAAGTACTTTCCTTCAGTTAGTGAGATATCCTTCTTAATTTTTGGAAGTTATCTTCTATGATGGCCTTTTGCCCATCGAGGCAGAGTTCTTGTCTACTTCTTCAGTCTCTTGTCTTGTTCTTTTTCTGAGGATTTTGTCTTGCTTTCTGAATCGAATTCTGTACTCTTGTTGGTAGATAGAGCGAGTGTTGACCTTTTTGCGGTACTTCTTATTGTGAAATCAACCCGGAATATCTAGGTTTGAGCTTGCTTGTAGCCGTTATATACCTCATCTTTTGCGAGTGTTTCTGCTCTCATCCAAGTTGTAAAACCTAGGATAGGGCGAGTATTGGCTTCCTAGCCGTACTCTCATCGGTGTTGTGAAAACAACCCAGAATGGTTGGGCTCAGGCTAGTTTGTAGCCATTTTGCACTACAACAATTTGCGAGCATCTCTGCTCTCATCCAGGTTGAAAAACCTAGGATAGGACGAGTGTTGACTCCTTAGCCGTATTCTCATCGGTGTTGTGAAAACAACCCGGAATGGTTGGGCTCAGGCTAGTTTGTATCCATTTTGCACTACAATAGTTTGCGAGCATCTCTGCTCTCATCCAGGTTGAAAAACCCAGGATAGGGTGAGTGTTGGCTCTTTAGCCGTACTCTCATCGGTGTTGTGAAAACAACCCGGAATGGTTGGCCTTAGGCTAGTTTGTAGCCATTTTGTACTACAACAGTTTGTGAGCATCTCTGCTCTCATCCAGATTGAAAAACCCAGGATAGGGCGAGTGTTGGCTCCTTAGCCATACTCTCATCGGTGTTGTGAAAACAACCCGGAATGGTTGGGCTCAGGCTAGTTTATAGCTATTTTGCACTTCAACTGATGGGGTCTTTAAATTGTGAGTCCTCTTTTGAGCCTGAGGTATTTTCTAAAGAATATATTTATTGCTCTTGAAAATATTTAATTGCAGGTAGTCCTTTCCATGAGACTTCTTTTAGGCATAAAATCATCGTAGTTGACTGATGTGCTAAGAGTTCTTTACTGGTGCTCCTTCTTCTGTCATTAATTCATATGATCCAGGTCCTGTTACTTTGGCTACTATGAAGGGGCCTTCCCATGGACTGAGTAATTTGTGTCTTCCGTCTGTTTTCTGTATTCTTCGTAGGACTAAGTCTCCAACTTGTAGGCTTCTTGGTTGGGTGCTCTTGTCATAGTGTCTTCTTAGTCCTTGTAGATATCTTGCTGATTGTAATGTAGCGTTGATCCTGACTTTTTCTGTGTTGTCAAGTTCTAGTCTTCTTGTTTCTTCTGCTTCTCCCTTGTTGTATTGCTCGATTTTTGGTGAAGTCCAGATCAAGTCACCGGTAATACCGCTTCGACCCGTATACCAAAAAAAGAAAGGAGAGTAGCCGGTTTGCTCTGCCGACTTAAGTTCTGAGTCCCCAAACAACTTTTGGTAGCTCGTCTATCCACTTTGACCCGTAATCTTTGAGATCTTCGTATAATCTTAGCTTTAATCCTGCTAGAATGAGTCCATTGGCTCTTTCAACTTGTCCGTTTGCTTAAGGGTAGGCAACTGAAGCGTAATCTATGCCGAATCTGCAGTCTTGTGCCCAACTTTTGAATTCATTGGCTGTGAAGGGTGATCCAAGATCTGTAATTAGTCTGTTTGGCATCCCGAATCTGTGCATGATTTTTTGGATGAATTCCTGTGCTTTTACTGAGCTGTATTTTATGAAAGGCTTGTATTCTATCTACACGGTAAACTTGTCGATGGCCACGAATAGGTATTCAAATCTACCTTTTGACTTCTTGAGAGGTTCGACTTGATCGAGCCCCCAGCATGAGAAAGGCCATGTTGGTGGGATGCATATTAGATTGTGAGCTGGTACGTGTGCTTGTCTTGTGAACATTTGGCAATTTTTGTAGTGTCTGACTAGTTCTTCTGCGTCTCTCAGTGCTGTGGGCCAGTAGAATCCAGATCGGAAAGCTTTTCCGACAAGTGTTCTTGAAGAGGCGTAGTTCCCACAGCATCCAGAGTGCATTTCTAATAAGATTTCCTTCCCTTGTGATGTTGGAACACATTTTAAGAGAACTCCTGATGATGCTGCTCTTTTGTAGAGGTTGTTTCGACTAAGACGTAGTTTTTGCTTCTTCGGATGATCCTAGTTGATTCTGTTTTTGTTTTTGGTAGCTTGTTTTCTTTGATGTATTCGATGAATGTTTGCATCCAAGTTGTGTTGTCTGTGGCCGATAGTCAAAATTTAACTTTCTTCCAACTTGTCTTCGGCTGTTGTTTCGTTAGTCTTCTTGATAGATGGCTTGTCTAGTTCCTTGACGAAAACCCCTGTTGGTACTTTTGCTCTGTCTGATCCGAGTTTGGCTAGTACGTCAGCTGCGATGTTTGAATCTCGTAAGATGTGATGAATTTCTAGTCCTTAGAAAATTTTCTCAAGTTTGTGTATTTCTGCGCAATAGGCATCCATATTTTCTTTTGTGCAGTCCCAATCCTTGTTAACTTGATTGACTACAACCGCTGAATCTCCGTAGACGTGTAGTCTTTTGATTCCGAGTGAAGTAGCCACTTATAGACCGTGGATGAGAGCTTCATATTCTGCTTCGTTGTTTTGTAGCCCGCCATAGGATTTGTAGAACATATTTGAGTTGTTTTCCATCCAGTGCGATAAGAAGTACCCTAGCTCCTGCCCCTCCTAGTTTTAGAGATTCATCGAAGTACATTTTCCAATGGTCTAGGATGGCGTCTAGAGTGGGTTGCCGAATTTCTGTCCATTCTGTGATGAAGTCGGTTAGTGCTTGGAATTTGATGGATTTTCTTGGAGTGAATTCAATCTTGAGTGCTCCTAGTTCGACTGCCCATTTTGAGATTCGTCCAGTTGAGTCTCGATTTCTGAGTATGTCTTCGAGTGGAAAGTCTGTTACCACTATAATCTTGAGACTTTTGTAGTAGTGCCTGAGCTTTCTGGAAGTTATCAAGATTGTGTAGAGTAGTTTCTGTACATGAGGATATCTGATTTTTGAGATTGTGAGAACTTCGCTGATATAGTATACTGGTCTTTGAACTTTATAGATGTGCCCTTGTTCTTCTCTTTCGACTATGATAGCTGTGCTTACAACTGAAGTTGTAGCCGTGATGTAGAGCATAAGGCCTTCGTCTTTCTTGGGTGGTACTAGTACTGGTGATTGTCGGTGTTTAGCCACCGATAGCCTACCACGGGGTTCCCGTAGCAGTTGACGGATCTCGGCGAATAATTAGAACTCGGCGGTATCACGCAAGAGACACACGGTTTATCCTGGTTCGAGCCCTCGTCGTCGAGTAAAAGCTCTACTCCAGTCGGCCTTGGCCTTTTGCGTTGGATTGATTGTCTGATTGTGTGTTGTTCGTCCGTTACAAAAGAGGGTGCTCTGGCTCCTTTTTATGAGAGAAAAGGAGCCAGAGCTGTGGTTTCTAATCCTAGTCGGACTTGTAGGAAGAGTTTCGTTCCTATTACAGAAGTTACTTTCTATTTGTCTAACTAGGAAGATCCGTTATCTACTCGGATCCGGCCTTCTTGCTTTTGTCCTGACGGGAGCCGTGCTGGTGAATAGCCGTCTACGTCCCGCATCGACAAGCCCCCGAGCATTTCGAAGTAGAACTCGGGGAACGTCTTGTTTCTTGAGTGATGCTTTGAAATGATCTAGCTGAAGACTTCTTTTCCTTATGTTGTGCGCCGTAGGTGCACTCGTTGAGTGTAGCCCCCGAGCCTCTTGCTACTTATTTATAAGTAGCCAGAAGGTCTTGAGAGGAAGAAAAAAGTTAAGGGTGTATGCCCTGTAGCCTCTGAGCCTTCGTCTGAGTTGTTTTTGGTCAAAAAAGAAGTCGGGTGATGGCTTTTAGTCTGTTTTGTATTGTAAGTGCGTTTCCTTAAGCGTAGCCCCCAGCTCTTCTGAGTTCTTTGTAGGAACTGGGTGAAGGCTCGTGACTTGCTTTAGCCATAGCCCCCGAGCTTTTCTGAGCTCTTCTTTGCAGGAAGTTGACAAATGCTCGTGTCTTACTTTTAGTCGTAGCCCCCGAGCTTTTCCTGAGTTCTTCAGTTGTAGGAATTGGACAACGGCTCGTGACTTGCTTTTACTGCTCTTTATGTCTGCTTTTATGGTTGGACGTTGGCAGCTGGTGGTGTAAAGGCTTTTACTGTTCTGGAATATGCTCTTTTACTGCTTTCTTTACTGCCCTCTTTTATTGTCCTTGTCAGTGCTTCTTTGTCTTTGTGAACTTGGTCTATGTACGCCGATCTGATCCTATAAATTGGACCTCCCTCTCGGTTGCTTTCAGTGTCTTGTAGTGTGCTTCTTTCTGTTTTTGTAAAGATGATAGTTTGTGAAGTGGAGCAGCCCCCGGGCTTCTTTCTTGTTCTTCCAGTATGGTCCATTTAGTGGGTAGAAGAATTCTTGAGATAGGGATTAGAGGCAGACTAATCCTGGAGTAGCATTGTGATTGGAGGCTCGTTCTGGTAGGTAGAAGAAGTCTTGAGATGTGCCTTATGCTGGGTCATTTTGCGCTCTTAGTTCTTCTTTTCCACTCGCCGGACATATGCTCTACGTGGGAAGGTTGCCGATCCGCGACGTCCTCTAGTCAGTGCGGTGCAAAGCAGCGACCGGCCAACGCAGAGCTGGAGCCCTCTTGTTCACATGGGGTCCGATTCAACTTGTGGCTGGAGAGGCCTGATGTGATGCTTGAGAAGTCAGTGCTACTTTTGGCGATCTTGGATGCACTGTGTTGGTGTATCTAGGTTGCTTTGGATCTGCTCGGCCCGGACTGTCTCAGAGGTAGTCTAGGTCGGCAATGGCTATCACCTTTGTTGTCTGGGGGTTCTGCGTAGTTGTTTTCTATGGCAAAATTTCACTGGGTTCCTTGTAGCTGTTGCTTTAGTTTTCTTCTGAATTCGATGGATCTTGTAAGACTTGTATTCTGAAAGACTTGGATCCTTATAGCATGTAAGACTTGTATCCTTGTATCCTACAAGTTGTGTTGAAGAAAATATATGTTCCTGAAATGATCCGAGTTGTTTTGTCTTGAGTTGCTGGTTGTCTGCCTTCGTGCCGACTTGTTTTAATTGATAAGAAGACTGTCTGTCTTTGAGTGGACTTGTTTTGGCTGAGATGCTAACTGTCTTCCTTCGTGTGGACTTGTTCTTGGACGTATTACTTCGTGCCGACTTGTTATGGAAATTTCGGCGGAGTTACCTTTTCTTGTAACGGTATTATATTTTACTGTTGGTGGGTAACGGGATTAGGACCGTTATCCTGAGATTTGGGGGTTTACTGGGCCTTTCCTGTTATTGCGCTTTGTATCCGTTGGCCTTTTTACCGTTGGTCCTTAAGTGGGCTTTAAGACCGGGCTATAAATCTACCCGTGTCTGTTCTTCTTCTTCACCTTGCCTTTGCTTCCTGAAACCCTAGCGCCGGAGAAAAAATCCCCAAACCCTGCTGTTGCTTTGCTGCGCATCTTTCCCTTAGCTTCGGCTGCTTGATTCGTTGCATGGGTAGGAAGAAGGTTGCGACCCAGAAGCCAATAGTCGAGAGGCCTGTTCTTGAGGAGGAGGTCGACGAACAGCTGAACCTAGAATTTGCTGCAATGAAGGCCACCGCGAAGAACTTCCCCCCTCCGACTACTCAGGAGAAGCATCTAGTCGAGCTGCAGGAGTGCGGGATGATCCAACCTAAGGAGTTCTCTGGTTGGGTTGCTCCTGGTGAGCATCGCGTTCCTGTTCCTTGCCCAGGGGAAATTGTTCTTTTTGTTTCTTTTGTCCGCGCCGGTCTTTGTCTTCCAGCGTGTTCCTTCCTTCATTGTTTTCTTCGCTATTTTTGCATCTCTCTCCACGATCTTACCCCAAATGGAGTTCTTCATCTGTCTGTTTTTGTTCACTTTTGTGAAACTTTCCTTGGCATTCCTCCTTCTCTAAATCTGTTCCGCTTTCTTTTCCGCCTCAAGCCGCAGCCCCGCAATGATTCCCTCCACACCCTTGGTGGATGTGGGATTCAATTTCGGCAGGGGCGTAAGTCGAGCCACTTCTTTGAGTACGATCTTGTTGAATCCGTGAAGGATTGGCGGTCCGAGTGGTTTTATGCTGGAAATCTTGATGGGGGTGCCGGTGCTCCGGCACTCCAAACCTACTCGGGGGTCCCGCCTGTTCCTAATGATCGGTGGGAGAAGGAGCAGCTCACTGCTGCCGAGTTGACTCTTCTCCAACCTCTTTTCAATAGGATTAGTTTTTTGAAGCAAAATGGCTTGTCTGGTTTCGCCATAGTGGCAAGTTATCTTCATCACCGAGTACAGCCTTTAAAGGCGCGTGAGCATTTTGGCTTTGAGTACTCGGGCGCCGAGGATCCTTCTCGTATGGTGGCCACGACCGAGTTGTCAGATGATGAGGTGCTTGCGCGCCTCCAGAAGATCCACCGAGTTGTCAGATGATGAGGTGCTTGCGCGCCTCCAGAAGATCTTGAAAGGAGCGTCAGTGGTCCCCATGATTGGCTTTGAGTACTCGGCCAGCAAACCTGCTCCTGCTGTAAGTTGTGTTTTCTTGCTTGTTTTTTGTGTTTTTGAGTACTTTTTAATTGAAGCTGACTTGTTTCTTTTGTTGTTTTTTGAAGCCTTTTGGCAAGGATTTTGATGCTGATGCCTCTCTCTATGTTGATGGAGAGATTGCTCCTCTTCCGGCTCCCTTGGCTGCTCCTGGTCATAAGGTAATTGAGGGTCGAGTTGTTTTGCCCGGTGTTTCTGAAATGGAGCCTGTTCTTCAGTATGTTCGTTATCAGCCGGTGGTCCTTGCTCGTGTTGCTCGCGCTGGTGGAAAAAGGCCTGCTGCGGGTGATTCTTCTTCTACTACGCCTCAGAAGCGGGCGCGCTCTTCGTCTTCTCCCCAAATTTGGGTAACCTTCTGATAGGTGAGAGGTTGTTTGGTCTTGTCTTGCTTGTTCTTTTTGGAAAGCGCCTTGATTCTTTTTTCCTTGGTAGGTGGTGGATCTGCTCTTCTTTTTGAAGACGAGGTTGAAGATGTTGATGACTCCCCTTTCTTCGTCGGTGAGTGTTGTCTTCTTGGTTTTGGTGTATATACTTTTTGCTTTTTTTTAATTTTGATTTTGGTTTTCTCAGTAGCCCCCCGGGCGACTTCTTCCCATTCTCCTGACTTGGGATCCCCCGCGGTCCCGTCCTTTCTTCTACCGAGTTGTTGGTGGATCTGGATCGGGTTATGCCGCCTCCACCAACTCGGCCTCGTATTGCTCTCCGTCATGCCCCTAAGTAAGTTTTTCTTCTTACTGGCTTCTTTTTCTATATCTTGTGTCATTTGTCTTTAGCTTTTTGGTTCTTGTAGGTTATCTCGCCACTATTTAGATGCCTCTGCCCGGCCCGATTACGAGAAGACCGTGAGTGTTGGTGTAGTGGGTCGGGTGTCTTTGCTCGATCCGCATCCAGGCCAAGAGTCTGCCCGATGGTGGCTTCCTCTTCTCTTCTTTGGAACTTCTTTGTTTGCCGATTCACGCACGCGATTCTGCGGTGACTTCTTTAGGGGCAGAAAAGTTGCCTCTTGCCCAACCCCTGACTGCTTCTCGTTCTAGGGTTGGGAGTTCTCCTTCTTTATCGCCTTCTTACGCTCCTTGGGATTACTGTTCGTGATTTGAAGTTGGTGCGTGAGCCGGAAGAAGAGTTTAATCCGAAGTTCTCGCCTCAAGAAGCTCGGCCGGGTTTAAGTCTTTTTCTTTGAGCAGTTCCTGGTAATATGACTTATTTATTTTATTTTCTGGCTTGTCCTTTTTCCTTACTTTCTTTTCATCTAAATGTAGGAATACGTCAGTGATTCTGACATCTTCTTTGGCTCGTCGAGTCTCAAAAGAAGTTGTTGGATGAGCTGGCTTCTTCTTGGCCGGGCGCTTGATGAGGAGCGTCAAGGTCGCCAATCCTCGGAGACTGCCTTAAGAGCTCAGGTTGTTGTAGCTGAACAGTGAAGTTGGCTGCAATTGAATCCGAAAAGAAGGTTTCTCGAGATCTCCAAGGTACTTGTGTATGCTCTTTTCTGTGTATAGCTTTGTCGCTGCTTTTTCTCTGACTTCCTTTTGTTTTCTTTTGCAGCTTTGAAGAAGAAGTACTCGAAAGAGACTGAAGCTTTGAAGCTTGAAGTGAAAACCTTTCGCAATGACTCGGAGAAGGTAAAGGAGGATCTGAAGAGATTCTAGCCAGGGCTCGGCTGATTAGACGTGGTGCTGATCGAGATCTTTTGCAGGCTAAGGCATCAGTGGAGGACTTGACTATTCATCTAAAGGCCTCGGAGGATAGATGGTCAGCCTTGCTGAGTTCTGTTCAAGGACTTGCCACCATGCTGAGGAGGCCTGAAGATGCTGGCTTGACCTGGGTCCAATTTATCCCCCGGCTAATCGAGCGGACCATCAACTTTGCGAAGGATGTTGTTTTGCTCGGTGTTCAGGGTATATTGGCTCGTATCCGGCTGCTTGATGGCAACTTGCCTCTTGAGAAAGTGCTGGACGGGGCTCATACTCCTGAGGCTGAACAGGCACTCTCGGAGTCTGAAGCTACTGTTTTGTCTGTGGCTCAAGAGTTTACTGAGCTTGTAGAGATTGCGGCTGTGCGTGCCGATGGTAGTGATGATTAGGTACAGATGGTTGTAATGATACTTGATGCTTTCCTGAGGCTTCTGTGTATAAAAACTTCCTTTCTTTTATTTGTTCCTTGGTGCTGAATGCCTTGTTTTTGTCTTGACAATATGCTTGATTGATCGTTGATTGTCATCTGAGTTCTTTTAGGAGTCGGGATAGGTCGAGCTGTTGCTTGGATAGGCCGAGTGTTGGCTTCTTAGCTGTACTCTCATCGATGTTGTGAAAACAACACGGAATGATTGGGCTCAGGCTATCTTGTAGCTATTTTGTACTTCAACAATTAGTTTAGACCGTAGGCCCTCATCCGAGTTCTATACTCTAGAAGTCGGAATAGGTCGAGCTCTCTGTTGGCTCTCATCTAGTTCTGAAAAGAAGCTAGGATAGGGCGAGTGTTGACTATTTTAGCCGTACTCTCATCGGTGTTGTGAAAACAACCTGGAATGGTTGGGCTCAGGCTAGGTTGTAGCCATTTTGCACTTCAACAATTAGTTCGGACCGTAGGCCCTCATCCGAGTTCTGTACTTTAGAAGTCGGGATAGGTCGAGCTCTCTGTTGGCTCTCATCTAGTTCTGAAAAGAAGCTAGGATAGGGCGAGTGTTGACTATTTTAGCCGTACTCTCATTGGTGTTGTGAAAACAACCCGGAATGGTTGGGCTCAGGCTAGGTTGTAGCCATTTTGCACTTCAACAATTAGTTTGGACCGTAGGCCCTCATCCGAGTTCTGTACTTTAGAAGTCGGGATAGGTCGAGCTCTCTGTTGGCTCTCATCTAGTTCTCGAAAAGAAGCTAGGATAGGGGCGAGTGTTGACTATTTTAGCCGCACTCTCATCGGTGTTGTGAAAACAACCCGGAATGGTTGGGCTTAGGCTAGGTTGTAGCCATTTTGCACTTCAACAATTAGTTTGGACCATAGGTCCTCATCCGTGTTCTGTACTCTAGAAGTCGGGATAGGTCGAGCTCTCTGTTGGCTCTCATCTAGTTCTGAAAAGAAGCTAGGATACTGTAATCTTTATTGATCAATAAGCCTTTGTTGGAGGAATGATATATGTATTTTGATTTCTAGGCAAAAAATCTTCGCAACTGAGATATGTGCCATGAATTTTTTATTGGTGCTCCATCTTCTGTCATTAGTTCGTAGGATCCAGGTCCTGTTACTTTTGCTACTATGAAGGGGCCTTCCCATGGACTGAGTAGTTTGTGCCTCCCGTCTGGTTTTTGAATTTTTTGGAGGACTAGATCGCCGGCTTGTAAGGTTCTTGGTTGAACGCTTTTGTCATAATATCTTCTCAATCCTTGCATGTATCTTGCTGATTGTAGTGTTGCATTGACCCTTACTTCTTCTAAGCTATCGATTTCTAGTATCCTGGCCTCTTCTGCTTCCCCTTCATTATATTGCTCAATTTTGGGAGATGTCCAGATCAAGTCTGCTGGTAGTACGGCTTCTGATCCATATACCAAGAAAAAAGGTGAATAGCCAGTTGCTCTGCTTATTTGAGTTCTTAGCCCCCAGACTACTTTTGGTATCTCATCTATCCACTTTGCACCGTAATCTTTGAGGTCTTCATATAGTCTTGGTTTAGGATGAGCTACTGATGCATAATCAATCTTTGAATCCACGCCTTGAGCCTAGCTTTTGAATTCATTAGTCGTGAATGGTGATCCCAGTGTCTGTGATTATTCGCTTTGGCATCCCGAATCTGCATGATTTCTTGGATGAACTCTTGTGCTTTGGCCGAGCTGTATTTTACCAATGGCTTGTATTCTATCCATTTGGTGAACTTGTCGATGGCCACAAAAATGTACTCGAACCCTCCTTTGGATTTCTTGAGTGGTCCGACTTGGTTGAGTCCCCAGCATGAAAACGGCCATGCGGGTGGAATACATATTAGATTGTGAGCTGGAACATGTGCTTGTTTTGTAAACATTTGACAATTTTTACAGTGTTTGACTAGTTCTTCGGTATCTTTCAGTGCCGTTGGCCAATAGAATCCTGATCTGAATGTTTTTCCGACTAGTGTCCTTGAAGATGCATGATTCCCCGCAGTATCCGAGTGCATTTCTAATAGTATTTCTTTCCCTTCTCTTTGTTGAGACACATTTTAGTAGTACGTCCCGATGATGCCGCTTTTTTGTAAAGATTGTCTCCTACTAAGATGTAGTTTTTGCTTCTTCCGATGACCCGAGTTGCTTCGTTTTGTTACCAGGTAACTTCTTTTCTTTGATGTAATCTATGAATACTTGCATCTATGTTGAGTTGTCTCATGCTTGATCATCGAATTTGCTCTTGTTCTGTCTTCTTCTTCTCGTCTTCTTTTTTCGTCGATTTGATAGATGGTTTGTTTAGTTCTTTTACAAAAACTCCTGTGGGTACTTTTGCCCTGTCTGAGCCTAGTTTGGCTAATACATCAGCTGCTACATTTGAATTCCGTAATATATGATGGATCTCTAGCCCTTGAAAATTCTTCTCGAATTTTCTGATTTCTGCACAATAAGCATCTATGTTCTCCTTGGTGCAATCCCATTCTTTATTAACTTGGTTGATTACTACTTCTGAATCTCTCAGACTAGTAGTCTTTTGATTCCAAGTGAAGTTGTGACTTGTAGGCCGTGGATGAGTGCTTCGTACTTTCGCTTCGTTGTTGGTAGCTTGCCATAAGATTTGCGTAACATATCTGAAGTTGTTTTCCATCAAAAGCGATAAGTAGTACTCCTGCCCCGCCCCTCCTAGTTTTAAGGATCCATCAAGTATATTTTCCAATGGTCTAGGATGACATCTAGAGTTGGTTGTTGTATTTCAGTCCATTCTCGATGAAGTCAGATAATGCTTGGAATTTGATTGCTTTTCTTGGGGTAAATTCTATTTTGAGTGCCCCGAGTTCTACTGCCCATTTTGAAATTCGTCCTATTGAGTCTCGGTTCCTTAGGATATCTCCAAGTGGAAAATCTATTACGACGACTACTTTGTGATCTTCAAAATAATGTCTGAGCTTCCTTGATGTTATTAGTATTGCGTAGAGTAGTTTCTGCACGTGTGGATATCTCACTTTTGATATTGTGAGTACTTCACTTATGTAGTAGACTGGCCTTTGTATTTTGTAGATGTGCCCTTGTTCTTCTCTTTCAACCACGATGGCTGTGCTTACTACTTTGAAGTTGTTGCGGTAATGTAGAGCATGAGGTCTTCGTCTTTCTTTGGTGGTACTAATACTTGGAGATGTACTGATATATGCCTTTAACTTGTCGAAAGCTTCTTGTGCTTCTTCGTTCCAAGTGAATTTGTCTGTCTTCTTTAGTAATTTGAAGAAGGGTAGGCCCTTTTCCCCAAGTCTAGAGATGAATCTATTGAGTGCTGCCATGCAACCTGTTAGCTTTTGTAGATCTTTGATATCTGCAGGTGGGCCCATATCGGTTATTGCCTTAATTTGTTTTGTGCTTGCTTCGATTCCTCTTTGGTGACTAGAAATCCGAGTAGTTGTCCTGATGATACGCCAAATACACACTTGTTGGGATTGAGTTTCCACTTCCATTTTTTGAGATTGTTGAAGGTTTGTTGTAGGTCTTTAATCATGGAATCCGGGTTCTTTGTTTTGACAACTACGTCATCCACATATGCTTCTGCGTTCTTTCCAATTTGATCACCTAAACAAGTCTGAATTGCTCTTTGGTATGTTGCCCCTGCATTTTTGAGCCTAAAAGATATTGTTTTGTAACAATAGGCGCTGAAAGGTGTGATGAAAGAAGTCTTGCTTTGGTCTTCTTCTTTTAGTGCGATCTGATGATATCTTGGATGGATCGCCTGTCCCTAGATCAATCTTTTTGGTGCCTTCACCTTTAGCTATTGTGAGGGTGCTTTGTTTTTTGGCTGGGATCTCTAGTTCTTACGTTCTTATTTCAAAGAATCGCCGAGTTGATTTCGCCTTGTACTTTTGAGGATATCTCAGATAGCTTGCACATCGCATTCGTAGGCTCGTTTTAGGTCTCCTCTGAGAGAAAGTACTCCATGTGGTCCTGGTATTTTGAGTAGTAGATATGGATAGTGTGGTATAGCCAAGAATTTTGCTAGTGCTGGTCTTCCCAATATTGCATGATATGATGATTCAAAATCTGCGACTTCGAATTTGATGAGTTCTGTGCGATAATTTGTAGGATTTTCAAATGTTACTGGTAGTGTAATTTGTCCGAGAGGCATAGCTGGTCTCCCGGGTACTATTCCGTAGAATGGTATACTTGTCGGCGTGATCAGTTTTGAAAATTCTGGTCCCATTTTCTTCAAGGTGTCAGAAAATATGATGTTACGCCCCGCCCCTCCATCAATGAGTACTTTGGTTACTGTTATGGCGGCAATTGTTTTTCCGAGTACTAATGGATATAGTCTTGCATTCCCAACACTTGCCCATTGATCTTCACGTGAAAATTGAATTGGATATTGAGACTAGTTTAAATATCTAGGTGTTGCTGGTTCTGCTGCCATGATTGCTCGCAAGCAAGTTTGTCTTCTTGTTTGCTTCTGGAACCAGGGACTCCTGAGAATATTACTGATACTGTTGCTCTTGGATTTTGAAATCCGTTGTCGGTTGGGTTATCTTCTTCTTTCTTCTCTCTGTTTTCTTCTTTGTCTTGTTTGTCCTTCTTCATATATCTTTCTTGGAAGATGCGACACTCTCCCATAGGGTGAATTCCTGTTGGGTGATAGATGCATTTCATATTCTCCAGATCTTCAAACTTTCTTGACGGGTAGTATTTCTTTCTTTCTGTGGAGGCTACCACATTGTCTGAATATCTCTTTTTGTTGTGGTACTCCTGTCTATTGTCTTGATTGTTCCATCTTCTTGAGCTGTCTTGGAATCTGGAGTTGTCTTGGCGGTCCCATCTTGGGTTGTTTTGATCATTCGAGTTGTTTCTTCTATCTGTGTTGTTTCTTCTTTCTGAGTTGTTCCTGTTATCTGGAAATCTTTCTTGTGTCTTCTCTTCTGCCGTAATCATCTTTTCAACTGTTCTTTTGAACTCATCATTTGTTCATGGGTTTTCTTTGCAGAAGTCGTGAAACATCCATCTTACTCTCAAACCATACGAAAATGCTTCTATTACTTCTCTCTCGGTGATGTCGTGTACTTGCGCTCTGAGCTCCCCAAATCTTCTATAGAAGTCTCTGAGGCTTTCTCCTGGATTTTGTTTTAATCCCTTTAATTCGGCTTGTGTTATTGGGTGAATGAGTATTCCTGCGAAATTTTCACAGAAAGCTTTCTGAAGATTGCCCCATGTTTTGATGGATCCGGGTCGTAACTTGTCAAACCATTGAAGTGGTAATGTTTCCAGTGCCATTGGAAAAAATAGTGCTTTAATGTCGTCATCTCCTCCGGCTAGTTCTATTGATTGAGAGTAAATTCTAAGCCATTGCAGTGGTTCTATCTTGCCATCATATTTTGAGTGATTGGATGGTTTGAATTTGTGAGGTAACTTGACTGTAAGTAGTCTTCCTGCAAAGCAAGGAAATCTGTCGGGTACTTTTTCTGGCTTGTAGTCGGAGTCTGCCTGATTGTCGTATCTTGAAATAACCCTGGGAGGGCTTCGAGGTGGTGTCGGTAATCTCCCTCTATTTTCTCCTGTTCTCTCGATCCAATCGTGATGTGGTTGAGTTCTTCTGCTATGGTTTGGAGTTGATAACCTTTCGAACGCGGAAACTCTCCGAGTTCTTTGACTTGTCTGTTCAGATGGTATATGACGGGGAGGTACTCGGTCATCTTGTATTCTTTGCGCGGTATCTCTGAGTAGATTTCTAAGCCTGGTTTGTTCTTCACTTGGTCATTGTATGGCGTCGATTTCATTGATTAATTCTTGTATCTTGTCGACTAGATCAAGTCTGGTTCTTGCTGTAGCCCGTCTTTCCTTGGCTTCTTTCTCGGCTCTCTTTCGGTTGTACTTGGCTAAGTCCTCTTCGTATTTGCGCCACGCTTCCCTGCGTTCCTGAACTCAGTTTCTTCTCCCCCTTCTTCTTGTTTCTTCTTTCTCTTGCTGCCCTCTGGCTGTCAGTTTCCCCTTCTTTTGTGGTAGAGTTTTATGGGATATCCGCTTCTGATTCTTCTGAAGATCTGTAGTCGGGTTGGATTGGCGGTACCAGGGGTTGCCTCATCATGAACACCTCTTTGTGCTTACTGGGTGGTAGCCAGATTTTTCCTCTTCTAAGGGTTTACCATATTGAAAAGGAAGAGAGGTGGAGTACTTATCTTGTTTAAGGACGTTCCATTGGGCGAGATCGTAAGATTCCATTGCCTTCTGAGTGAGATTTTGATATATCCATGCCGAGTTGTTGAAACCGTGGTAAAAAGAACTCGGCTTGTCTTGTAGATTGGTGTTTCCAGTTTCCTTTGTTAGCTTGAGTTTTGAAAAAATCTCTTGTATCTTTAGCTCAGGTTCTTGAAGTAGTCGACTATGGAGAATTCCTTGATCGTCTGCTTCGCAGACCCAGCTTCCGAAGACAAAAGTTGATCCTGGCGGAAAAATCATTGTGTGTAGGTCCGTCGAGCCTTTGACGTTGGTTTCGCCGGAGTCCCCTACCTGGCGCGCCAGCTGTCGGTGTTTAGCCACCGATAGCCTGCCACGGGGTTCCCGTAGCAGTTGATTCGGATCTCGGCGAATAACTAGAACTCGGCGGTGTCACGCAAGAGACACATGGTTTATCCTGGTTCGAGCCCTCGTCATCGAGTAAAAGCTCTACTCCAATCGGTCTTGGCCTTTTGCGTTGGATTGATTGTCTGATTGTGTGTTGTTCGTCCGTTACAAAAGAGGGTGCTCTGGCTCCTTTTTATGAGAGGAAAGGAGCCAGAGCTGTGGTTTCTAATCCTAGTCGGACTTGTAGGAAGAGTTCCGTTCCTATTATAGAAGTTACTTTCTATTTGTCTAACTAGGAAGATCCGTTATCTACTCGGATCCGGCCTTCTTGCTTTTGTCCTGACGGGAGCCGTGCTGGTGAATAGCCGTCTACGTCCCGTATCGACAGTGATGTGCTGATGTAAGCTTTTAGCTTGTCAAAAGCTTCCTGGACTTTTTTGTTCCATATGAACTTGTCTGTCTTCTTTAATAACTTGAAGAAGGGGAGCCCTTTTTCTCCTAGTCTTGATATGAATCTATTCAATGCTGCCATGCAACCTGTCAATTTTTGTAGGTCTTTAATATCTTTTGGTGGCCCCATGTCTGTTATTGCCTTGATTTGTTTGGTACTGGCTTTGATTCCTCTTTGACTGACTAGAAATCCGAGTAGTTGTCCTGATGATACGCCAAATACATATTTATTTGGATTAAGTTTCCACTTCCATCTCTTGAGATTATCGAAAGTCTGTTGCAGGTCTTCTATTAGAGTATCTGGGTTCTTTGTCTTAACGACGACATCATCCATATATGCTTCTATGTTCTTTCCAATTTGGTCTCCCAAACAAGTCTGAATTGCTCTTTAATTGGTTGCTCCTGCATTTTTGAGTCTAAAAGACATTGTCTTGTAACAATATGCCCTGAAGGGGGTGATGAAGGATGTCTTACTTTGGTCTTCTTCTTTCAATGCAATCTGATGGTATCCAGAATAACAGTCTAGGAAAGATAAAAGAGCTGCTCCTGCTGTGGAATCCTAAAAGAGCTGCTCCTGCTGTGGAATCCACGATTTGATCGATCCGAGGTAACACAAATGGATCCTTCGGACAATGCTTGTTAAGGTCGGTGTAGTCGACGCACATGCGCCATTCGTCTGAATTCTTTTTGTGCACCAAGATAGGATTAGCTAATCAGTCTGGGTGTAAGATTTCCCTTATGAAGCCCGCTGCTAGTAGCTTGGCTATTTCCTTCTTTATTGCTTCTTTCTTGTCGGGTGAAAATCGTCGTAGTCTCTGTTTGATTGGTCTTGATCCTTTGTTGACTTCTATTTTGTGCTCAGCCAACTTCCTTGGGACTCCAGGCATATCAGCTAGTTTTCAGGCGAATATGTCCTTGTTGTCCCGTAAGAAGTTGGTGAGCGCGAGTTCCTATTTGATAGGCAGATGAGCGCTGATAGTGGCGGTCTTGAAAGAGTCGCCAGTGCCTAGGTCAATTTTTTTTGTGTCTTTGTCTTCTGGTGGAGTAAGAGTGCTTTGTTTCTTTGCCGGTATTTCCATATCTTCTATTCTGACTTCTGCCATTGCTGTGTTGATCTCTCCTTGTGTCTTTGATGAAATTTGTATGGAGTTCCGAAGGTAACAGGTAAGGTTATCTGTCCGAGAGGCATAGCTGGCTTCCCGGGTACTATTCTATAAAAAGGTATGCTTGTAGGCGTTATCATTTTTGAGAATTCTGGTCCCATCTTCCTCAGTGTGTCTGCGAATATGATGTTGAGTCCTGCCCCTCCATCGATGAGTACTTTGGTTACTGTAACTGCCACAATTGTTGGTCCGAGTACTAGTGGGTAAAGTCCTATGTCCCAACACTTGTCCATTGATCTTCTCGTGAAAATTGTATTGGGCATTGTGACCAGTTTAGGTATCGAGGGGTAGCTGATTCTACTGCCATAATTGTTCGCCAAGCGAGTTTGTCTTCTTGTTTGCTTCTTGATCCAGGGACCCCTGAGAATATTACTGCTACTGTTGCTCTTGGATTTTGAAATCCGTTATCTGTTGGGTTGTCTTCTTCCTTTTTCTCTTTGCTTTCTTCCTTCTTGGTGCTCTCCTTTTTTATGTAATTTTCGTGGAAAATTGGGCAGTCTCCCATCGGATGATTGCCTGTTGGATGATAGATGCATCACATTTTCTCTAGTTCTTCAACCCTTCTAGCTGGGTAGAATCTTCTTCTTTCAGTAGTTGCCACTATGTTATCTGAGTATCTTTTCCTATTGTGATATTTATGTCCATCGTTCGGGTTGTTCCATCTTTCTAGGTTGTTTCGTCTGTCTGAGTTGTTCCTTCTATCCGGGTTGTTTCTTCTGTCTGTGTTGCTTCTGTTATTCTGATCTGGAAATCTTTCTCGTGTTTTCTCCTCTGCTGTGATCATTTTCTCAACGGTGCATTTGAATTCCTCATTCATTCGAGGATTTTTTTGTAGAAATCATGGAACATCCACTTTATTTTGAGTCCATATGAAAAAGCTTCAATTACTTCCCTTTCGGTAATATCATAAACTTGAGCCCTTAATTCTCCAAATCTTCTGTAGAAATTACCATGGTTTTGCTTTAGGTCTTTCAATTCTGCTTGAGTTATCAGATGAGTGATTATTTCTGCGAAATTTTCGCAGAAAGCCTTCTGAAGGTCTCCCTAGGTTCTAATTGATCCCGGGCGGAGCATGTCAAACCATTGTAGTGGTAGTGTTTCAAGTGCCATTGGGAAAAATAGAGCTTTAGTGTCATCGTCTCCTCCGGCTAGTTCGATCGACTGAAAATAGATCCTGAGCCACTGCATTGGCTCTATTTTTCCATTATATTTGGAATAATTTAAAGGTTTAAATTTGTGAGGTAGCCTGACAGTGAGTAGTCTGCCTGTAAAGCAAGGAAATCTATCGGGTGCTTTTTCTGGTTTGTAACCAGAATCCCTGGCTGTCGAATCATGTTGGTGATCTACGAAAGCTTCGAGGTGGTGGTGTAGGTAGTGTTTCCCCCCCTGTTCTCTCCTGTTTTTTCTGACCACCATAGTGCGATCGAGTTCTCTTGTCATCGCTTGGGGCGGATAATCTCTCAAATGCTGATACTCTCCGACTTCTTTGGCTTGGTTGCTCGGAAGGTGTGTGCCGTGGAGGTACCCGGTCGTCTTGTATTCTTTGTGCAGTAGCCTTGAGTAGATTTTTAAGCCTAGCTTGTTCCTCGCTTGGGCGAGGGATGGCATCTATCTCGTTTATCAGTTCTTGTATCTTGTCGATGGGATCTAGTCTAGCTCTGGCCGAGGCACGCCTCTCCTCGGCTTCTCTTTCTGCCATCCTCTCATTGTAGTCGGCTAAATCCCCTTAGTACTTGCGCCAGGCCTCCCTGCGCTCTTGTACTCTCGGTTTCTTCTTCCTCCTTTCTTCTTATTTCTTCTTTCTCTTGCTAGTCTTTGGCTATTAGTTTCTCCTTCTCTAGCCACTGAATCTGGCGGAATATCGGCTTCTGATTCTTCTGAAGATTTGTAGTCGGCTTGGACTGACGGTACTAGAGGTTGTCTGATCATGAGTACTTCTCTCTCTTCTTTCGTCGGGTAGGTGGAATCTTCTTCTTGTAGAGATTTCCCGTATTGAAAAGGAAGAGGGGTATAGTACTTATCTTGATTGGAGATAGTTTCTGAAGTTAAATCATTAAATTTCTGCAGCCTTTCGTTGATGATATACTGATGCATCCGCGCCGTGTTGTCAAGGCCGTAGTAAAAAGAACTCGGTGCCTTTTGTGGATGTGTTGTAGTCGGATTGTAGAGGAAAGAACTCAGCAGGTTGCTTGTGCTTGAGGTTCCTTCTTCTGACAACTTGAGCTGTGAGAAATCTTTGTGTATCTTCGGTTCGGGTTCTTGAAGTAGTTGACTGTGGAGGATTTTAGAGTCGTCTGCCTCGCAGATCCAGCTTCCGAAGATGAAAGTTGATCCTTCTGGGAAGATCATCATGTGTAGGTCCGCTGAGCCTTCGAAGTCGAATTCGCCGAAAGCCCCTACCTGGCGCGCCAGCTATCGGTGTTTAACCACCGATAGCCTACCACGGGGTACCCGCGGTAGTTGATTCGGATCTCGGCGAATACGGAACTCGGTGGTCACGCAAGAGACGCTCGGTTTTATCCTGGTTCGAGCCCTTGTTCGACGAGTAAAAGCTCTAGTCCAGTCGGCCTTGACCTTTTGCGTTGGATTGATCGTGTGTGTTCTGTCTCTGTTACAAGAGGGTGCCCTCGGCCTCCTTTTATGAGAAAGGAGGCCAGGGCTTTGGTGTAATTCTAGTCGGACTAGTAGATAGTGTCCTGCTCTATATTACAGAAGTTACTTTCTAAAAGTCTGACTAGGATGCGCTGTCTTCTAGTCGGAATCGGCTTCCTTGGTCCTGATCTCCGGTTTCTTCGTTGCGGGGTCTGACCGATGGGCCCGCTTCTCTGACTTCTATGCTGATTAGGGACCGTGTTGGTCCCGCATCGACAATTGCTCCATCGGCCCTCCACCAACTAAAAAAGGATCAACTAAAAAATGATAGAAAAGAATAATATTTAGCATTATTTTCCATTGGCCACGTGAGCAAGATTATATATGGGATTTTTCAAAATTACCAAAGAAGAATATAATATATTATCGACAACTTCCCAACACAACGAGATCGCCCACGAGGATGGATCTATCCTGGCTATCTGGTTCGCCTCGCTGCACATCGATTGTCAAGGAGTAAACCCAGCGGCAGCGCAGGTCCTCGAAGCTCAGCATGGAGAATTTAGCATCGTCTACAAGGACATGCTCAGCTCCCCCTATGGCCTCGACATCGTCGTCAAGGCGCTGAACGAGCACATGAAGAACAAGGTCACATAGCAGTAGTTCATAGTGGATGCGGGCTGTGGGCACGCTCTAGAGGATCAAAAGCATGCCAAGTTCATAAGGCTCATGAGCTTCTGCTAAGACGGCGGCATCCACGCGCCGGTGTATGAGTTCGTGACCAAACGCTCGCTAAACAGGTATTTTTTTTAATTTCAGGTAAGTTCATCAGCGGCGCTATCAGGGGGACAGCTGCTCATAGACTTTGGGATCACGTAGCTGCTCAGCCGGGCGCTTAGACACACACGCCTCCGTGCCCTTCGGCAACATGACGCCCAAGGTGATCCGATCCATGTTGGCACGACTCCGATCACCGAGCGGTGCTACAGCGTCAGCATGATGTTGTTCGAGGTCATCGGCTGGAGGAAGACGAACATGGTTCACGTGGTCGTAGAGTTTGGATTTGGATCCAAAACAAAACAGATAGATGGCATAGCAAGTTATGAATATAAACGATTAAAAATTTACAAAGGCCGTTGGTGTACTCATATTTTTTGAAGATTTTATTTTCGATCATGGCTCAATAATATTTGAATCAATTTTTAGCTAACTCATGTTTGGTATGCATGCATTTTATAGGAACTGAGCAGAGTTCCTTCTTATAGTGAAAACAGGTGATTTGAAACTCAAAAATTTCTGTACTTAGCTAAAATTATCCATCATACCACTGATTATAAAATAAATAACCGTTATGTTTCCTCTTTTCTTTCCTTCTGCCGCCACCTAGAGACGTGCCTTTCCCTCCACGTTCGCTCCACCTCTGGAAGCAAGCACCTTCACCGACGTAACAGTACGAGCGTCGTGCTACTCCGCCGCCTCGAGCATCCACTCCACTGCCGGCCCTCTACACCCACCCCGCAACTGCGAGAGCTCACCGTCAGGCCTCCGCGCCCGCCTTGCCGTTGCGAGCAGGAGCCCTACCCGGCGCTGGCCACATCGGCGTTGCATCACCTAGCCACCGTGTGCGCCTCGCCCACCCACTGTCGCACACACTTCATCATCGGTGCACGCCTTGCCCACCGCCACGCGTGTGCTCGCCGATGCTCTTCTTGGAAGAGGACGAAGATTCTAACGTGCAAATCAAAGGCTTATGTCATCATTATTGTTATTAATATATTAACTTATATTATATATGCCACAATTATCGTAAAATAAATTATAGCTCTTTAATTTTATACAAAGAATAAAAAGAATAGACATGTAACTTTTTATCTCTTTTCCATTAATGTTTGATAGTAGTTACTTCTCGTTGTAATGTACGGGTATATTTCCTATTTCCTATCCTAGTCTCTACCTAATAATAATAATATATATAATAATAATAAAGAGGCAAAATTTCAGCCCAACTTTTTTTTCGTCCATCTATTTTTTTGTCAATCTATTTTTTGGTCCACCTCCTTTAACTGTCTAGATTTATATGATGATCCATGCTCATATGAGTTAGAATAGGTTGCACCTCCTGTTGATCGAAGTGGAGTCCAATTCTATAATATCGTTGGTTCATAGTTCGACTCCAATAGGTTTCGCTGATGCACAATCCAATCCAATCAAATTCCTCTTCAAACACGGCACATGAACTGACTACGTGTCCATATCATAATTGATTGCATGTTCATGTTGTACACGTAAGCACATGTAAAATACAAGCCATAACACAAACGTGTTTGTGCAGGATTTATATATAGAACTACGCTAATTAGTACCCTAGATACTAAACATTACTCCTATTCAGCATCCGATGACATCTCTGTGTCCGCAGAGGGAGCCAATCGACTCCACGCTGGCCTCCACAAGACCATGATGCAAGCTTTTCTTCCAAGCAGTTTGATCCCTCTTCAACGCAAGTTGCATTGCTTCTCTTTCTACGAGAACTACATTTAATTACTAACTAATCCAAACCGTAAATACCTTTTATGTTGAAAACATGCTCGGAACGAACTAATTATTTTAATGGATCTTATGCTTCGAACAAACTATATTGTTTTATTTAATGGATCTTTCCCCAAAGGACAAATACTATTTTAATTAGTTATTTTTTGAACCGTAACACTATTTTCATTAGTTTTTTTTTCGAATCATAAATGCTACTTTACTTGGCCATTTTGCAAACTACAAATACTTTTTAATTAGATAAATTTTGAAACCACAAATACTTAATATAACACTGATCGTGTTGGGAATATGCCCTAGAGGTAATCATAGAGATGATGATATTGTACCAGTATCCATGATATGTAATATGTCCATTGAATATCCATTAAAGACAACTTGTATTGATCGGCAATTATGTGAATTGTTTGTGTAACTCTTTTACTTGTATGGTTATTCTATATAAGTCCCTGGTCGGAGTTCATGTGAGGACACACATGAATATTAGACTAGCACATGTATTAGTTGATGGCTATGTTTCACAAGCCATGGACATGGAGATGTCAAACTAATAATGTGGGCACATGTATGACATGTAGGCTGGACTGACCCAACAAGAGATTGTCTCTATACACATCATATACGTTATGTCCTTCGACCTGAGATTGTTGTATGTGCTCGAGATGTGTATCGACCTGCTTAGAAACTGACAAACGCTACTTCGTTACTGGGTAGTTATAAAGGAGGTCTTCGGGTTTGTCGAGAAACATGCTATGAGACATATACAATCAAGATGGGACTTGCCCCTCTCTGATGAGAGTGATATCACTGGATCACTCAAGTGATTGGATCAACAAATGCATGGCCGTGCTTGGGTTAAGTGTTAACCCACGAGTTGAACCAAATATCATGAGGCAAGGGAATAACATGTATGTGGTCGTGGTGGTTCGTCTGATATGATCATTTGCGTGCATAATAGGAGTTGTCACGCCTTGCTAGAGGCCGCTGTCAACTATTGGGCGAGTAGGAGTACTCGGCCCATGTCTATGTGTGCGTGAACCCATAGGGTCGCACGCTTAAGGGGCCGGAAGCCTAATTCGGGTTGGACCCGAATTAGACAAGGCTTAGGGTTACTAATGGGCCTCCAACTCACGAGCACATTAGGGACGCCTATATAAGTAGAGGGAGGGGCGCGCCAGGATGAATCCACGCCTTTGGACTGCCGCCGCCGCCCTCCACGCCAAGGCCTTCGCTCCTCGCGGACCTAGCAGACCGGAGGCGCATCGCTTCTTCCCCGTACGTGTGGGACACCTCGGAGGTGCTGCATCTGGAGCACGAGGACGAACCGCAAGTTGTGGGAGGACTTGCTGGACGACCACGCAACTGCACGGCACTGCTGCGACGTGTTCGACTACATCGAGTCGTCTTCCGCTGCACCTACACGTCGAGTGGTATATCCGTAACCTATCTCTAGCAGTAGATCCTGGATTATGGGGCGAAAATTTTTATTTTCTGGCTAGCGTAGCATCCTCATAACCCTACAGATCGAACCCATAAAACTATTGTAATTTTAATTGAATCATTGAAGGCATGTGCTACCATCATGGGCAATGTGTAAAATTGAAGTCTTTATGACCATTCTGCCATGAAATCTTTCATCCAACTAAGGGATCGACTCGGTTACAAATATCAAAAATCAACTGGAATCCCAAACGGCCAGAGTCCTCTCCGTCTCGCTTGCTCAGGAGCCAGACTCAAGTACGAAGTATGTTTGTAGTCTGAACATACATCTTCTTGTTTGATTTAATTATGAGGTGATTTGATTTGGTGATTGATTATCTATATATCGTGTGTACCTTGTCCGATGCATAAGGAAGAAAAAAATAAACTGGAAAAATGACCGGAGGCCAACCGATGGACTTTTCTATTTTTCAACTATAAGAACTAAAAAAAAAACTCAAGCAATTATTCATCTAGGGTCTATACGACCAGATTGATACAGCAACTCCAATATAAAATATGTTGGTACAAAAAAAACATCATTAGGACACGCATCATCTTAGAGCAAAGATCTGCACAGTGGTAAGTTAATTGTGGGAAAAATCTCTTTAAATTTCAATGCATAGTAATACACTATAAGTATTAAAGAATCAAAGGTTATACTCCCTCCATTCTAGATTATAAATCATTATGACTTTTCAAGATATGTATATACTTTGTACTATTTATTTAGACAAAACATATATGGAGAAGCATAGTAAAAGCTGCGTATCTAAAAAAAAGTCGAACAACCTATGATTTGAAACAATAAGAGTATTTTATTGTTACAGCCTTAATAGGGCATTGCCATATTGTTAACAATATTAACTTTAATAATAATTTCTTAGCCATCATAAAATAAAGTATCATCATTAAAATTTATGAAAATGGTAAAATATAAATAGATATATAAAATTTTTGTCCTTTATTTCGATCAATAGTTTTTTTTCCCATTGCAGCGCACGGACATATTTGCTAGTAATACTAAAGAGGCAAGAGTTTCTCTTCACCCATTTTTTGTCCGGCCCTCTTTAACTACCGGATAAAATGGAGAGCTACAGACGTATGTCGGCCTCAGCTCCATATATATATTCAGGAGGAAGGACGAGCTACAGCCATATGTCGGCCTCAGCTCCATAGTATGTCGGCCTCAGCTCCATATATATTCAGGAGGAAGGACGATTAAGATCGATAGTAAGAGTTTGATATGAAACCAGGCACGGTGACAGGATCGAAATCAGAAAGGTGTTCGAAGTTCCGTGTTGGTTTCTACTTCCCTACGCACGTACGACATCAATCCAGTTAGCAATATTAGTCTAGTTCGGAGTATTATTATGAACAAGCATGGAACGGATATGGCTTCTTCTGATGTCAGCCCAAATAGATTAGACCGGCTTCAAGGTTGATTCTGATACCGATATATATACATCTGTATACATGTGCATAGAATAAGCAACTTCGGTGGCACAGTTAATTTAACTTCTTTTAAAACTCCTCTAAAGAAAATACTCCTTTTAGGGCTCCCACGCATGCAACTATATATATAAATTCTGGATATTTAATTAATTCACTTGGGACTCTATTTTTCTCTACTAATAGGATGCATGCAAACTCTTTGATTCCCTTTTTCCTTCATGTGACCGGCTGACTTCATAGCCAACGATTTGGTTTTAGAAAAAAAAGTAGTATTTTTTCCTATCTATTCCTAGGTAACGACTGGTAACTATCCACTGATTCGATATCACAATAAAAAAAAATTCTATTTTCTGGCCGATTTCTTTAGCCAACGATTCGGTTTTAGAAAAAAAAAGTCATATTTTTTCTTGTCTATTCCTAGGTAACGACTGGAAACTATCCACTGATTCGATATCACAATAAAAAAATTCTATTTTTTTGGCCGATTCCTTTACCAAATATTTTCTATTTTTCCTAGCCGATTACTTTCCCAAAATTTCTATTTTTCTTTGAATCCTATTCTGATCGGCTCCTCATGGAGTTATAAACCTGGATAAATGTCCTTGAAGAACTAAGATAAGAATCCTTCAGTCGAGTGAATGATTACTTGATTTTTTTCCTCTTTAGATGGCCGCTGTTCATCATCCTCCTCAACCCCGCTGCCCCGTCGTGGTCGTGCTAGGGTTTCACTGGAGTTCCGTGGCCGGGTAGCTTTGACAAAACCCTAGCGCAAGCACGGCGACCTCCCTCTTCCCCTCCATGCTCCCGACGCTCTTTCTTCTTGGACTCCGATGAATGGTCGTGGACGCCACCGCCTTGACCTGGTCCGACCGCAACCAAGCCATTGCCCCAAAGCCGCCTAGGCACCGTCCCCGCCGCCTAGCCCATCTAACTCCCCCCCCCCCCCCCAATCCCCTTCTATATCCACTTTGGACTTGGAGAAGAGAGGAGGAGAGGCAGGAGAAAATTTGAAAGAAAATAAATTCCATCGACAAAATAAAACATCATCAACTTCAGGCAAGAATTTGCTAAAACAACGGCCGAAACATCTAAATCCACGAGTTAGAGAACCACACACTTATTGAATAAATTTTCAAGCTGCAACATCTACATAAACTACACAACAAGTTATACTCCCTCTGCAACCCCCTAATCCCCTTCTATACCCACTGGACTTGGAGAAGAGAGGAGGAGAGGCAGGAGAAAATTTGAAAGAAAATAAATTCCATCGACAAAATAGAACATCATCAACTTCAGGCGAGAATTTGCTAAAACAATGGCCGGAACATCTAAATCCACGAGTTAGAGGACCACACATTTATTGAATAAATTTTCGAGCTGCAACATCTACATAAACTACATAACAAGTTATACTCCCGTTGCAACGCACGGGCATGTTTGCTAGTATATCCTATTCACCATCTGGTGTTGTAAATAACTATTCAACACACCGTATTTAAACCAGCTTTCCTAATCCCACAACCATAAAAACACATCCCATAACCATAAATTTTGCACTTACACCATCCAACCAGGCTGTCAAATCCCGCAACCGTAAATGAAATTATTTAGTGTAAAATTTATGAAACATCCCCAGCCAAGCACATCTATCACCCTTGACAGTAAATAAAATCGCATAGTAGTAAATTTTCAACGTGCCCAAAATCGTCGAGGTTCCAAATTCCACAGCCATAAACAAACGCAACGTGGTACTTCCTCCATCTCAAATTATAAGACATTTGACTTTTTTGAACCCAAGTTTGATCATTTGTCTTATTTAAAAAATGTATACAAATATTGCCAAATTTAAGTTTTTTTTTAAAGAACTATCATTAATAAAGTAAGTCATGATAAAAGAAGTGATATTTTACAAAAAAATTTCAATAAGACGAGTTGTCAAACATGGTGTCAAAAAAGTCAAACATCTTATAATTTAGGATGGAGGGAGTAGTATTTATCATCAAATGACCGTAACACTTGTTAGTGCCTATAATTAAAAATCAAACCCTATTTCCTCTCATTTCAATTACAATTTCTCTCTCTCTCGTTGCGTCCAAAATCTGGAGCGGCGGCAGCGGCTCTCTCAACCGACGGTGCCTGCCTCTCGCTCCGCTTGGCGGCGCCCCCTCCTGCAACCCCGTCCTCTACCGTGGTGGCACCTTCCCAGCGGCTGGCCAGCCTCGCTCGTAAGATCCTTGCGGCGGCGTGGAAGCCAGATGACACCTTCCTTCCTCGTGAGTTTTCCTGTCATGTGTTTCTCTGATTTGCATCTGGATGTCCGTGAGATTTTCTTAAATATTGTTTCTTTTCAGATTTGTTTCCTAATATCTGCGCGATGATCGACCAAGTGATCATCATGGCACGGCGTTGCCTGGCGACTTTGTGTCCATTGCCGGCAGATGACGGCGGCGCGTGGCCTCTCGCCGCTGGTGTGAAGTGTCGTCGCGGCAGCAGCCAGCGCCTGCACCTATCCTTGTGGTTCTACCGCGACGCTACTCGCCTCCCTCACAAATGCACGGTTGTGGCGGCGGTCAACATTTGCAAGCGATCTCCGTCGTCGTGGATCTTCACTAGACGTGCATCGGTGACCAACTGACCAGCGAGGATGAAACCCACCGCTCACCGTCTCACTCCAGATCCGGCTGGGAGGCATCACCGAAATAATGTTTGAAAATTTTGTTCGCAATTGTTTGTGTGTACATGAATTCAGTCCTGTGTAGTATGCATGTATATTCAGCCCGATTCCCTCGCAAACATTTACTACCTGATCTATTTGTGAACTTTGTGTACAATCGTTTACAGAATTGTTACTACTGGACATCGTTTATACAGGAAAAAAAATATCAAAAGAATTACTCCTATCACTGCTTTTCGTGCTAGTGCTCCTCCAGTAAAGTGTTTGATTATTACTACCTAATCACCCTAAATTGTAGTGAAAAAAAGACTCTTAAATGGTGATATGGTATCCTGAATTTTCAGAAATAAATAAATAATACTAAAATTATTATCCCTAAAGAACAATTCCACGTAATCACTAATTTAATTTCCTTAAATGTAGGCATTCACTGTTTACACATTCACTCTTATTCCTTGCGTATATTTATCCATCATTTTTTCTTTTTTCTTTTTCTATTTATCCATCATTCAAAGAAGAGTTGTTGGTTTACGGTCGGAAAACCCGCCTACGCTGCTGAGGCCACGGAACAACTTCTCGCTTAGTAGTAGTAATTGTTTACTATAACATGCGTAAATAGTTGACATTATTTACTCAATGGCAATGTATTCGATTGCAAACTAACTTCCTGTGAAAACTAGTGCAAACCACGATAAAAAAAAGTCATCTAAATTCACAAAAAAAATCACACATATAGATAATATGATGATACACAACCTTATAAAATATCTTGTCCAAACTTCGACTTCATTTGTGAGATATAAAAATAACAAATTTCTAACAAATCATCTAGACGGCTTTCTGGCTTGAAATTTGTTATTTTTATATCTCACAAACAAAGTCGAGTTTGGACAAGATATTTTACAAAAAGTTGTTTATCATCGTATCATCTACATGTGTATGATTTTTTTTGGTGAATTTAGACGACCTTTTTACCGTGGTTTGCACAAGTTTTCATGAGAAGTTAGTTTACACTAGATATGTTCCCTCAATTCCCCTTATTTTAATTACTGTTGAGAATTAATTTTGTAATATTAATTTGCATACAAATATTCATTTCGTAAATTTACTAGTTAAAATAAAAAATATCTAATTCGCTAATTTTTGTTCTTTGATTACGGTTTGCAAAAGTCTAATAGTTACTACTTGAGCGTCGTTTATAGTAAACGCATAATTAACAAGAATAAAAAATACTATGACGATTACTCCTAATAATACTACTACTACACTTCCTCCTGCATGCATATATCACGGGACAAGATTTGACACTGCGATTGATTGATTGATTTGATGGGTCATGTATTGACTGTCACTAGTACAGTAACTTTAATTAGTGGCGGTTAACCGTGGCGGTTATCTCAACCGCCACGAACGGAAGGTCACGGTTAATCGAGATTAACCGTGGTGGTTGCAGTGACCGCTACGGTTAATATATTAACCGTGGCGGTCAGGTTACAGCAACCGCCACGGTTAATTCCTGTTAACCGGAGCGGCTAGGCTACAGAAACCGCCATGATTAATTCTTATTAACCGTGGCGGTTGATGTAACGTGACCGCCACGGTTAAGAATTTTGGTTTTTTTTAAAAAAACTTTCAATCATGTCTTAGATGCATGCCACGACATCAGCTTGGCATCCTCTGGGTTCCCAAATAGAGCACATAGGTGATCAATCACCGGTAGTTACCACATCGACAGTGCGGGACTCCTCCTCTGCGTGTAACCCTCTTCCTCCTCCACCTGAGCCGAGATCAGCTTCGCACTGCTCTTCTTAGCCACTTTCTTCTTCGGTCTAGCTAAGGGTCCCCAATCGTTCACATCCGCGTGACAACCGGCATTCTTCTTGTATCGACTCGCGCCACAGTGTGGACAGCTTTGCAAGGTCTCGTACTGGCCCCGATACAGGATACAGTGGTTAGGACAGGCATCAAACTTCTTAACATTCAGTGCCACTGGCCGGATCAGCTTCTTCGCCCGGTACGTGCTGGCTTGCACCTTGTTACCCTTTGGGAGCACGTCACCAAGGACACGCAGCAGCTCGTTGAAGCTAGTGTCGGACCACCCATAACGAGCCTTCAATATGAGCATCTGTAGGTTGAAACGCAGCGCCGTCCACTCCTTCGGACAGTCCTTGTACAACAGATCAATTGCCGCTTGCTTCATGTCTCTAAAATTCTCCAACCACTTTGCGTTACCAAACAAAATGTCATCCTCGTCGAAGCGGTTAACAATAGTCTCAAAGAAATCTATATCCTCTTTGGTCTTCACATGATCACCACTATCGATATCGTCCCCGCCACCACCACCATCATCATCGGCCATGTCTTGGGCGAATAGATTAGCAACTGTGATGTAATCGCGATGATCATCAGTATTCTCCTCGGTGACACCAGCAAGTCCGCCACCACCACCGGCGCCTGATGAAGGTTCTTGTCCTCCATAGTCGGCATGAGTAGTAGTCGACGAGTTTCCTCTAGACGATGGACCAACATTAGCAGCTGCATTTTCACCGTGGAAAGTCCACACCGTGTATTCCTTAACGAAACCAAACCTCATGAGGTGAGACTGCACCACACTGTCTGGATGGGCTTTCGTGTTCTTACAACTGCTGCACGGACAAATGGTGCTCTCCCGCTTCAAACTGAGACGATGTTTCTTAGCCACGGCGATGAACTTTTTCACCTCATCAAAGAAGCTCATTTCTAGCCTCGAAGTCTCATACATCCATTTTGACCGCTCCATACCAACCTTTGCAATGAAAAAGACAACGAAAAAGACATAGGTAAAGCAATATTTATAAAAACATTACATATTTTGTACCTCCATGATTTATAAAAACATGTGTTAGGCCAACCGCCACGGAAAATAAATTAAGAGTGGCGGTTAGTTTACAGCCACCGCCACGGTAAATATGCATTAACCGTGGTGGTTTCCTTAAGAGAACCGCCACGGTTAATGGTTAACTGTGGCGGTTGCTCCGCCGGGGGCTGGGGCTGGCTGAGCACATCTTAACAGCGGCGGCCTCCTTGTCCAACTGCCACAGTTAATAAAACCATACCACCACGCAAAATCATTTCGGTAGTAGTGTGTCCATGTTTTTTTCCAACTGCTATCAACAGTGCAAAAGCTTTTACGGCAATAAGCTTTCTGGCTAAAGTCTCGCCGGACTATTCGGCAAACAACCACATGCTAGCTTCTACTTTTACGGTTGAGGAAGCAAATTCACCGTATCTCATCTGACAAGAGAGCCTCGCGCCAACGAATATTAGTGTTGCGGATGCGGATGCCTGGACGGAATATTACTACTGCGGATGTGTATTATTACGGTAAAACTGGAATGCGCTGATACTTGCGGAGCTGAAAAGGACCGACGCGTTAAATAGCTATTGACCGCGCTGCACGGTGAATAGCGGGACCCTATATAGAGAGAGAGAGCCCGAAGTTTGGGTTTTCAGTTTCCACCTAAAAATAGCTAGGTGTATGTTTCGTGTTCGATCCATTATTTGCTTACACAATAGAGCACTAACACACACTCAAACACAGACTAAAATATGTAGGACAGGACACACACTCTTGTGTGGTAAATAGCTAAAAAAAGGGAAACATGCACACCGACGCGGAGCTAGGGTGGGATGATGCGTCACGGACGGTGCAGGTGCAGACGACTCGATTATCATGCATCACGACAGCCGCCTCTGGGAACCAGGCGAGCCCGGAGCGGCTTCGCCATGACGACGGTGAGCTGAGCCTCCTCGGAGACGACATCAACGTCGCCCGGTTGCACCTCCTTCCACTCGAAGCTGGCTACGAGGTTGGCGACGAAGTACTCGAGGATGAGGAGAGCAATCCCTCGTCCCGGGCAGATCCTTCTGCCGGCCCCAAAGGGTATCATCTTGAGCTCCTTGCTGCCGGTGATGTCCAGCCCCTCGGCTTCGCCGCCGCGCAGGAACCTCTCCGGCATGAACAGCTTTGGACGGTCCCACGTGGTGTCGTCCATGCCCAAGTCGTACAGCAAGAAGTTGAGCGACGGGCCCTTGGGAATCACGTAGCCACCGACCTCCACGTCCTCCCTGGCGGTGCGTGGCGGCATCACGTGCCCCGGCGGGTGGCGCCGGAGACCCTCCAGCACCACCGCTTTCAGGTAAGGCATCTTGTGGAGGTCCTCCTCCGGGACCGGGACCGACGAACCAGTGGGGGCGGTGGCGGTGGCGGTGGCGACGATCTCCTTGTACAGCTTGTCCTGCACGCCCGGGTTCTTGACTAGCTCAGCCATGATCCACTCCAGCGCCGTCGGAGGTAGATCTGGGCCAACGATGAGGACCTCCATGGACAGACTTGCTATCTCGAGGTCTGTGAGATGGCGTCCGCCGTCTTGTTCGTCGTCGAGCCTGAGGTCCAGCAACGAGTCAACATAGCAGTGCGGCAACAGCAACGAACCTGCAGCTGTGGTGTCTGCCTCCTCCTGCTCCTGCTTCTTCCTGCGGCGGCGCTCTCTCCGCGCCTGGATCAATGGCAGGCAATAGACGGTTTCGAGCTTGTGGCGCTTGGCGTCCTTAGACTTCACAAGGCCACGGAAGAGTCGCGTGGTGATCGCGGGGAGGAACATGAATATCACCATCCCCATCCCCGCCTCGGCGCCGTGGAGGATGAAGTCGCGTAGCGCGACGGCGACGCTGTCCACAGACGAGTCGTCGAGGACCTCGCCGAAGCACATGGCGATGAAGAGGCTGGCCATGGCGTGCTGGAACGCGTCCCTGCACACCACTGCGCCCGCCTCTGCCCCTGCCTCCGCCTCCGCCTCCGCCTGCTGCTTCAGCTTCCGGATGAGGTCGGCAAGCGGCCGCTCCCGCGACGGCGCCATCTGCCGGAGCCGGGCGGGGCTCGCAACCTCCGCCGCGAAGTTCCGGCGAAGAATGCTCCACCGTGGGCCGTAGCTGCACACGTGCATGCTGAAAGCGCCGAAGTTACCGAACTTGTCTGTGGATATCAGCAGCGGCGAGCGGTCGGCCACCGCGGCGCCACGCTCCACGAGCAAGGCATACGCCAGGCGGCGGTCCGCCACGTGCACCTGCGCAGAGGAACCCAGGCGGACCGACAGCAGCGGGCCAAAGCGCGAGTGCAGGCGTCGCAGGATGTCCAGCATGCCCATGCCGTTGCGCAGCGCTAGCCATGCCAGGTTCCCGACGATGGGGAAGATGGCCGGCCCTGGTGGCGCGCGTCGCTGCCGCCGGCGCTTGGCACTGGTGGCATTGCAGAGGAACACGAAGCTGCAGGCAGCAGCCAGTACAATGATAAGCCACGTCCAGGTGAGCTCCATTATTATTACTACCTTATATTAGTTGATGCTAGCTGCTAGCTGCTGTGTCTAAACTGCTATATCGAATAATCCTGCTATTTATAGACTGTTTGTATCACCCCTTGTCCTCCCACTAGCTACGCCTGCTACCTTATTCCTTGCATTGTACCTTACCTTAGCCTTTAAGCAACATATAAGTATGCCATAGTCGTCGTTAATCCTCGTCTAGAGTCGGACACTAATTGCTTGTACCATAGTCATGGAAACCATGTTTATCAATCGTCTTAATTAATCACACGCTTTTCCAGCGGTACCCCGAGCGAAGTTACGGAATTAATCATCCAATAGAACAAATAATAAACATCAACACTTCCAAATTGCAAATCCATCGGTGGAATCATATCTTTGGGGAAATTAACTAAACATGACCATAGGTGCCGATCACTACTGGAGAAATGGTCTTTTGCTGAGTGTCAATTTCTTTGCCGAGAGCCAAATAAAAAACGCTCGGCAAAGAAGCTCTTTGCCGAAAGCCAAATAAAGACACTCGGCAAAAGGCGCTTTGCCGCCGAGTGCCAAAAAAAGACACTCGGCAATGGCGCTTTGCCGCCGAGTGCCAAAAACACTCGCTAAAGAGCTTCTTTGCCGAGTGCCAAAGAAACACTTGGCAAAGAGCGCCTTTGCCAAGTGTCTTTTTGGCACTCGGCAAAGAAGCTCTTTGCCGAGTGTCTTTTTTTTTTTTACATTAGGCAAAGAATTTTTCAAACCCTAAACCCTTCTTTTCCAGCGGTACCCCGAGCGAAGTTATGGAATTAATCATCCAATAGAACAAATAATAAACATCAACACATAGCTAACTAGAATTAGATGACATTCCAAATTGCAAATCCATCGGTGGAATCATATCTTTGGGGAAATTAACTAAACTTGACCGTAGGTGCCGACGATATTATGTTCCCATACGTTAGGCTATCCGCACTCATCATCATCTATTTTCATTCTCTATACATCCTGGTCACCAAGATTCTCTCCTCTATATACGTTTCTCCTGCATCCATCATCCTCTATATCTCATACTCTATACCAACTAATAACAACGGCCCCACATGTCACCATCTATAAATTTTATCCAAATATATCCATGTGAGATCTTGTTTTGAAGGATTTATTGAAACAAATTTAATGGTGCAATCGGAATTTAATTTGGTTTTTCGGTTTGTGAGTTATAACATGTTTTAGCAAAAGAAATTGGTGGGACCCACTGCATGCAGTTACCTTTTTCTCCTCTCACTCTCTCCTGTCTGTCTCCCGGTTTCTCTCCCTGCTTCCTCTGGCTGTGGCCCCCTCACTGGATTCCGTGTCTCCTGGAAGTCACTTGGAACTTGTCAGATTCACCGGAATGCGCATGCGTAGGGGACAGTTTACCGTACCCGCTGCAGACAATCATCCTGTAAAGTGCTGATGTGGAGGAGTACCGGCTGGGGTACCGGACCCCAGTGCGGACAGCCTTATCATGCTCCCTCTCTCCTGAAATATAAGGAATTCATGTAATTTTAGGATATATTAGTATGTAATAAGATAAATGACACATATAGCCCTCCCTGATTACTATACTTGGGCTGGCGGTGATAGATAATAATGGTAGGTATATATGCATGTGATTACTGCTCTTCGGAGTATTTGTTCACCTAGAAGAATAGCTTAGCATATATATTTGGTACGGTATAAATTTTGAACTCCCATTTCCTTACATTTACGGACGGAGGGAGCATATTATCAATTTGTTAACCTTGCGAATTACTACTATTGAACCATCCGTTGACTTGGGTTTGGATCCATGCATATATTTACGATTAGATTTATAACATTATATTATCTCTCCCGGTGAGAGGAAAATCAACATTATGTGACAAGAGGAGAATCAAACACTGTGCACGTCGATGAGATCGATTTGCTCATATATCTCCGGCAGAGATGATGCCCCATATCCATCCCCTTCTCCACGGTTATTGGATTCGTTCCACCTAACCTAACTAAATGGCATCCCCTCTTCATATCTGATTCTGTATGGGGATCATTTTTTCTCTCTCTTATAATACAAAAGAAGCACAGTTCTTATGTGTTTTTGAAAAAAAATGGCACAGTTAAGAACAATGGTCCATAGATCAGTGGTGGTAGAGATTATCATTACCGTTCTAAGTTCAGTTTTTCATCCCATAGTTTTCACGACGTGACATTGGTAAATGAGGATGAAACAGACTTTCTCAGTCTCAGTGCACACTTTCATTTCACTGTCCTATAGGCTACTTGAAACATTTAATTCTAGCAAGGTGCTATGATCAATTGTGTCGGGCGATCTGTGTAGTCATTTTATGTTTTTGTAATAAGAACTAGAATATTAGAATATCACACTTTCTCACACAACATATAATTTATTTTATTATTTTATTATTTTATTATTTATTATTTATTTTTTATTATTATTATTATTATTGTTGTTGTTGTTGTTGTTGTTGTTGTTGTTGTTGTTGTTGTTGTGACGACTTGTAATCGAGAGAGAGACAAATAAAAGAATGTAGAAAGATAAAAAGAATCAAAAATTGGAGAAAGATGAAACCCCCAGAACACAAAGATTTGGGGCTGAAAAGGCTCATCACGTGAAACTAAAAAGGCTTCCGCATCAGAAACTTAACGGCGGTAGTGCCACATCCATTTGGAGAATGAACAGATAGCTCATTTCGTGGCCATGAAACTCTAATTTTCTCATAGTAGATTTTGCTGACATGCCACTTCATTTAGTACAAACTCCCATGATCTCCGTACACTAAGTACAGGAATGTTTTTGTACAGGCGGTGGCCAACCAGTGGGAGAGACCTGTGAAAATGACCCATTTTCACTGGCGGTTATTTGAGAACCGCCAGTAGAAATTGATTTCTACAGACGGTCGCTGCCTAGAAAAACGCGAAAAAATAGCAAAATAATATTTTTAAAACAGCAAAAAATATTTTGAAACCGGAGGAGGCACCCGCCCGTCCGTCTCCGTCGTAAGTTGTCAACTACAAAGTTTCATAACTTTTCGAGGTCTACACCTTTTATTTTGGAAGTTTCTTCATCCGAGGAAGTTTGAAAAACTCAAAAAATTAATTTTAAACTATTTCTACTAGTGGATTTCTTAAGAAACCGCCAGTAGAAATACGATTTCTACCGGCGGTTCCTTAAAAAAATCCGCTAGTAGAAATACACCCATTCTTACTGGGCGGTTCTTTAGAAAATCGCCAAAAGAGAAATTGTATTTCTACTTGTGGTTCCTTAAGAAAACCGCCTGTAATAGAAATAGAGCCGATTTCTACTGGCTGTTCTCAAGAGAAACCGCTAGTACAAAATGAAACGCTAGTGTCAAGAAAAAATGGTTTATGTACTAGTGGTATTGAGACTGGTCTAATACTAAGAGTGGCACAAGTGATTAAGAAAGGTTTATTATTAGTACATACATGGTTGACCTACTATTTTGTATAGCAATTGGCTCAATAATAGTTAGCTAATGTGGCGTCACATAGCTATCACACGTGCTTGGCGTGTTCGTTGTCCATGTTGCTCGTTGATATTAGGTGGCCGTTCACGATCACGAGAGGAATCCAATCTTGAGAACGATGACACTTGATTATCAATTAAAGAATTAATTAAATAGCTTATATTTATTAGAACATCATCTGAACTTGATTATCAATTAAGGAATTAATTAAATAGAACATCTGATATGTATATACATAGGAAGCATCTAATTTGTACGATCCATAGAGGCAGGCAGTGTACAGACGCAGAAAAATAGGGCAAGTCCATCCAGCATCTGAGATACGGATCATCTAATTTTATTTTCTTCGTGCCACAAGCATGCATGTTTGCACCCCGGCCGTTTCATCATTCGTGCCACTCGCATTGTTGATTTGGCGGGTTTATCTGCAATGGTGTGATTCCAGCCATCAGATATTAGCGATTACCGAGATGCCAAACAACTTGCCCCCGCAAGAGTATCTCCGAGCTTGTATATAACTGTATAATACCTTCTTTTTATCTCTCTTGTGTCCCCTACATACTTCAATAGTTTTTTTGAAAAACAACCATATAAACATTTAGAGATCCATGAACCTGCGGCACATACATGTGGAGAGCGAGAAAAAGGTTTAGATAGCTAAAAAATGAAGGTAGTAAAACATCAATTTTCAATTGAGATTACTTCAAGAAAGTAGGATAAAACACGATATGCATGCCATGGTGATATCACCTTACAGCTAATTTGGTAAATTAAACTCTTGAAACTACCAGCGGCAGCTTCCCGCTCGGTCGCTCCCCAGCTAATCGGAATTATTTGAGGCGTTTGGTGGGCAGCAAACTTTCCCTGCTCCCTCATCACGTAGTAGTGCAGCAAAAGAGGCGGAGTGTCCCCATCATGTAGTAGTGCAGCTTTTGTTTTTTTTTTTTTTGTCATAACTTTAACCTGCTTCTAGAGAAATGTCGAAAAGAAAAAAACAGATGAATTGCATTGGCCTGTTGTTGCAAGCTGTACGGCTAGTATATAAGACAGAGACAGATCGACAAAAAAAGGAGCATCATTGGTCTAGTACTAGTAGTTGACTTGGCCTTGGATAAATGGATCTCATTATATTATATATATATATATATATATATATATATATATATATATATATATATATATATATATATATATATAATATATATATATATATATATATATATATATATAATATAATAGGCTGAGTCGATATGTACTCCCTCCGTCCCTAAATACTTATCGCTTCGTTTTCGGGAAACAAATGCCGGCAATTTTAATAAATAATAAATATCATCGATTAATATCATAATTAGTATCATCAGAAAGATCTTTAGATCATAATTAGTATCATCGGAAAGATCTTTATATCTAGTTTTTTAACAAAATTATTTGGAGATATAAATATTGTATATATTTTTTTTATAAATCAAGTCAAACTTGTGGTGACGTATCCCACAAATGACATCTAAACAGGGACGACATCTAAATAGGGACGGAGGGAGTATATCTATGAGATGTGACTTGACAGGGCTTGTTTGATCTCTTGTGTTGAGAATTTCACTTTCAGCTAGCGAGAGGGGTGTCCTCGTGTGGATTTTTTTTATTATTATTGTAGCTCCTCGCCGATCACGCGGCCGCCCGGCCGAACATCTCCGGCATGCGCTGCCAACATCTCCGGCGGCCACGTCAACCCGGCCGTCACCTTCGGCGCTGCTGCTCGCGGGCCGGGATCTGCCTCGTCCGCTCCCTCGTCTACTGGGCCGCGTAGCTGCTCAGCGCCGTCGCCGCCACGCTCGTGCTCCGCCTGACCGTGGCGCGTACGGGAATCTGGAAGAGGGGAAGAAGGAAGACAATGTAGGTAAAAAGAAAATAATTCAAATGGGGAAGAAGAGAGATAACGTGATAGAATAAAGGAATATTTCTGGCAAGTATGAACCTAGATCGTATACGTATGTGTCAGGTGTATTCAAAATACATATCCTTCTGTATTGAAATAAAAGGTTTATGGCACAAATCTCAAGACATAAAATCCAACGGATGCATGCATAGGAGCATGTGCCCTTAAGCAATGGCAGAGCCAGAAGTAAAGTAAGGGGGCGGGGGAGGGGGGGGGGCGCAATTTGTCAATTGAATTTATAGTAACAAGTAGCAGAGAAAATAATATCAGTACATACACAGTATACGAAATACAATTAACAACAAGATAACTAGACATAAAAATTGCTCTAAAAAGTAACAGAAGATTTTACTTGGCTGGTCACATAAGCCAGCTGATAAGATCTGCCAACTGGTTTACTGTAAGAGAAAAATATTGTTTAAACGGCTGATAAGCCCGGCGTATAAGACAAGCGAACGGGACGCTTGGTTGACAACAAAATATTATTCAATTAGCTACTTCTTGTAGTCATACTAGTATGTAGATAGACAAGGCTCAGACAACAAAATATTATTCAATTAGCTACTTTTTGTAGTCATACTAGTATGTAGATAGACAAGGCTCGCACAACGTAGCAGCAGCAAAAGAAAATAGGCTACGGTGTACTAAGTGATGGGTCATTGGTAGCATGACAGCACACAGAAAGATAGATCCTTTGATAAATTTCTATTGATCCGCTTTCAAGATCTATGAACAAGAGAGAAAAAAAATATCCATGTAAAAAAAAGAGATGAATAGATAGGGCTGAGCCGATAGCAGGACTGGGTACGATGATGGGGCGAGAGAGGGAAAAAAACCTTCGGGATGGATCGGGAAAAGTGACCTCCGGCTCAGCCCACCACGACCTTTTACTTCTTGAGGCACGCCACCATGCACCAGAATACCTACGGGTTGTTAAGCATGGCTCAATCAGCAACATGTATCTACACCCATCTCAATGTACCTAGTATCTTCATCATCTGACTGACTTTCTTTACCCAGGCTCAATCAAGATTGTACTGCCCTCCTGTCTTTCTTTCTCATTGAATGAACCACTGCCTGGGACGCCCCTATGCCTATGAATTCAATGATTTAAGGGCCCCGGGAGGAAACTTCGGAAAGAAAGCCTACTGGTTGGTCTGGTTGTCCCCCCGGCGGTGCCCGGGCGGGCCTCGGTTCAATCTTGCCGATTCTACCTAGACATGGCTCAAAACGAAGGGGTAAGGCCAAGTGTTCTTAAAACTAAACTCTCAGTGCACTTCGGAGCACGCCGTTAGGTCCTTTACGGACGACGAAAGCCCCTTGGCTATACTCTACTCTTCGCCTCCGGCTGTTCTGTTCTTTTCTTTCCTTTTGGCTCGGCGGAGCTGAGCTGGGTTCCATTACACTCTGTAGGAAATGCATAGACAGTCCACGCAGCAAACCGAGGCCCTGCGTGCGCCGTACGTACCGCCTACGAATAATAGGTAGCCCCACCCCAGGCAGAGTTTGTGAGCCGTGTAATAGGCGACCATTTCGCGCGGTTCGGGGGGCACTTGAATAAGCCGCCGGCACCCGGCTGCGTCTTTACCCCTATCCAATTTTTGGGCCAATTCCCCCTTCGTACTACCAAAAAATGAGATTCTTGCCGAATCCGAGTTTGCTGCTCCAACCATTACAAAACTAATACCTATTCTGTTTAGTACTTCAGGTGCTTCTCTAGCGTATAATGTCAATCTCGTAGCGGATCAATTCCAACGAGCCTTTCAAACTAGTACTTTTTGTAATCGACTCTATAGCTTCTTCAATAAACGCTGGTTCTTCGATCAAGTTTTGAATGACTTTCTAGTCAGATCGTTCCTGCGTTTCGGATATTCAGTCTCATTCGAAGCTTTAGACAAGGGTGCTATTGAGATATTGGGCCCTTATGGTATCTCGTACACATTCCGACGATTGGCCGAGCGAATAAGTCAACTTCAAAGTGGATCTGTTGTGCGAAGAGTGCGTTATGAACCGTGGCCGCCTACCTGCTTTGGTTGGTGGGGGCGGCTCCTCCGTTGTGGGTAAACGGGAAACCCGACTCTACGAACCCGAGGAAAGGCTGCACAGCTTCCGTAGGGTCGTTAAGACCGGAGCTTTTTGTAGTGCTAGCAGGAATGCAAGTGAATGAATCCAATCCCATCCCCTTTCAAATCGGCGAGGTAATACCTTATTGAAGTAGGGCACGCTACGGCAACACAGGACTGACGGGGTGGGGGCTTGCTGTCTACTTGGCGAGCCTTCACTGCCCCCTTCTGTAACTTCCCTTCTTTCGTCCGTCCACGAGGCAGTCAAAAGAAAGAGAGAAAGGGGCGGCTATAACGCAGGAGTCGTGGCGGTTGTATGCCACAAGGTCCCTATAGACAAGGGGACAAGTGAATCATCGCTTTTGGGCGCAGGCAGCCCTCTACCATCCATCCCATTGCATTCCTCTCATAGAGTACTGTACCGTCTCAGACCAGATACATCTATGGAAAGAAAGGATTTCATAGAAAATATTCATTTTTCTATTTTTTTGGATCCCCATGCATTCCGTTATTCCCGTAACTATGGATTGATTGTCCCTACCTAACTAAATGGTAGTGGTCTAGGGAGCGCAATTGCTAGAGCACGGGAGAATGAAGAGTAATGATTTAAGCAAGAGCAGCCGGACGGACTACTATAGTCAGTCTAGTGACTACTATAGTCTTTTCTTTCTTTGTAGTTAAGTAATAATGTTTGGTATAGCAGCCTTTCCGAGCGAGTCTCTGGGATCTCCTGTAAACCCCCATGATGTGGTAAAGGGAGGATATTAGGGGAAGCAGTGAGTGGAGATTCCCCTGCAGAGAGCCGGATGAGGGGAGACCCTCACGTCCGGTTCGGAGGGCGGGGATATCCCGACCCTACTATCATTATGCCTTTGCAATGTTACTTGGTTCAACTCCATTTGTGACCTTTTCTCGTATGTGGGACTCTCTATCTTCTTGGGTAGATTCTAGATCGTCTTTCATTTTGTTAGTGAGTAGTTTTCTTATTAATAAGTCAAGTCAAGAATAATAAGAGAACTGTAGGAGCTTGCCAGGAGTCATACTAACAAAATTAGAAATTTTAACTTATCATTAGCAACTAGCCACTTTAATTACCAATATTCCTAAGCATGAATTAAGTTAATCCTAAATTATATATGCTAAGGATAAATATAGGTTTATATATATGTATATTCAATATGACTAGGCAGAGATATAGATATGAACTAAGAACGGTTCTGCAATCAATTGTAGCATTTTACCTAGAGTTCTAAGGAATTTATATTTATACTACTAGGAAGGTTTAGATAAACTTTAATCTACTATATTGATAACAACTTATATACAATGAATGAAGGATATTACCCCGTGTCATTTACTCTATCATAAATAGATAAATATGGGTGATAAGTATAATCAAGCATCATAAATATATTGATAAACATCAGAGCACTTTCTAGTCATAATCATAGTTAGCCAATGGATAAACTAAGGAATAAATGTCTAAGGTAATTCTATAACTATATCAATGCATACTCTAATTAGTGCAGTTACATCTAGCAATCATTGTCAGATTAGTCCTATATCATGATCACATGTAAAGGGCATTATCTAGAAGGATGTGAAACAGAGTCATCACCCAACTTTACGACCGTGCCTACTTGCCTACATACGGGGGATAGACTACAGAGGAATCAACGCAGCTGTCACCTGCGCGAACTACCACATGACCCGGCACATCAGGGTGCACTCACAGATAAATAGGATATCTAGACACCACGTCTACATATTGTCTACCATCTACTCAACGATCGTTCGGATAATACGAGCAATTACATGAATTCAATAAGATCAAACCAACTATACTACACATATAGTCAAAGTAGATAATGAATATTGCAATTAAGAACATATGAAATATTAAGAATAAAATTTCTCTAATCATAATGAAAAATACAATAAGAAAGAAAGAACTAGAACTATACCGAACTCCGCGCTCCAGACAGACGCCAACTCCTCTACTTCTAATCTAACAAAACTAGAATTATGAACTAGAAGGCTCTTGATGAACTAGAAGGCTTCTTGATGCTTGAAGACTTGAGGCCTTGATGAATAATGATGGTCTGTCTCCAGGGAGGGGGTCTGCCCTTCTTTTTATAGCCCAGTGGTATGAACGTGCGCCGCAGGATCAAACCGACTTAACCAAGGGCCAAGATGCATCATGGGAGGCGATGGAGAAAGCTTCCAGAAGGCTGAGGCAAACCCTAGCAGGGGGACGCCGCCCGGCGCCATGGTGGGGCCGGCCGGCCGCACCTGGTCTTCTCTACCGGTCTCGTTGCTTCGGGTGTCTTCTAGATCCTTCGCACGTCCTGTTAACAACCTTTGCCTTCGCGGATAAGTTTCATGATAATTATGCACTCTAATCCCTCTTTTATGCTTTTCTAGAATAATCCCTGGAAAATACTGAATATACTAGTGTGTACTCATATATCCTTTCATGTCTAAAGTTCTAATAAAGTTAACGTTATCCACCGTCAACAACTCCCCCAATCTTATCTTTTGCCAGTCCCTTGGCAAACCAACTAAGCCTAATTTCTAGTATACTAGCAAACATGCCCGTGCGTTGCAACGGGAGATGGCGATTGAAATCCTACATATTTTGTTTTAAAATCTAAAAATTATGTATTTCTTGATACGTTACAAAACCAGTGTATTTAGAAAAAGCTAGAATGATCTATAGTTTGGAATGGGTAGTATAGTTTATTTTATGATGACCATGTCAATCTATATTATGAAAATGTCCTATTAATATCATATTCTTGTACCAAATTAAAATATAACATCCATAGAATTTTTTCTCTTGTTGCAAAGAACAAAAATATTATAAATCTGAAAAATATGCAATTCTAATATAAGATTACAGTCGGCAAGAAATCAGCTGCCAACGTGCATTGTTTTGTTGGTCGATAAGTAGATTACAATCGACAATAAATTAGTTGCCAACGTGCAGGGGCTTCATTTGTGGATAAGTATGACAGAGATTTCTCTCGATTTCACGCCACAAAATGTAGTATACAAATATATTTTATTTAAGTTATTTAAACTCAATTAGACAACAAACTAAGCTGCTCGGATCAGAGTGTACCAAAAAACAAAAAAAAAATGTAGAAGCCTTTTCATCCTCCTCCTGGGACCGTGGGCTTTCCATCACATGGAGTCGCGGCCGTGGCCCAATAGATAAGTGTCGACGTTGTACTTCTCTCACGGACGTGTCCTTTTCTTTGACGTTTTCATCCATCCCCGCAAAAATCAGAGACACAAAAGCTCCGCCATGGCTGCCAGGGTCCGTCGGAGATAGGATCCCAGGGCTCGCCGGGAGGGAGATCCGGTAGATGCCAGAGCTCACCATATTGGTGGATCCACCTTTGCCTGGTTTCTGAACATCGTCGACTTCAGGATCACACAAGCTCCTGTCCGCGCTCGGCATCAGACGCTCTCCGCGACAGCCCCTCGTCTTGGCTTTGCTAGCGATTTGGTTTGATGCCTTTAATTTTATCTTGATTCAGTCTACAACGACCTCGATTTGGTCTGATTTTCTTGCAAGTGCCTTTGATTTTGTCTTGATTCAGTCTACTGTTACCTCTATCTAGTGCTTTTGTCCGTCGATCTACTCAACAAAGCTTCAATTTTGATTTTCTTTGAATCTTTGGTGGCAATCTTGATTTGCACTTTGTTTTCCACCTCCTGGTACGACGATGCTCGACGGCGAGATTCTATGCTTTGCTTTGGGAGCGACAGAATAGGCGGGCCGCCGAGCCAAGCATTGCGGTGACGACATCCTTTTTGCCGCCGCCTTTGAGAGGACGAGCGATCGGCCTGGAGCGGACGACAAACAAAGCGAAGCCGGCCGGGAGCCGTGCATTGTGGCCGCAGCAGGAGACTGAAGTGGGAAGGCGCTGAGCCGAGGGGTGTGGCCTCGTGTGTCTGCGAGAGGCCGCAAGAGAGTGTTGCGAGTGGGCTTACCGTTGGGCCGAAGTAGAATGGGCCAGACGAAAAAGGGGCAGAAATTTTGCCTTTTAAATATTAGGTATAGATTTGGATCAGGAGTTGCTACAATGCTTTCATACTTCTCAGGTACATATGCTTTCAAACAAAAATTCTCCTCCGGATTAGACAGTGTCTGTTCTAACCTTCAAACTTACCCATTTTATCTTTAACTATAGGGCTTTACAGCTCTTGCATAAGTCTTGAGCAATCAAAAGACAGAACAATCAGATCAAGCACTATGTCTCAAATTCTTCGCAGTACCAATATTCTGGAGTTTTCATAGGTTTTCACAATAAAACTCAGAGCATAATTGTATGACACCCTCAAGTCTCAGTGTATGTGGTATTTATGGTCTTCTCTTAAGGCATTAATGATGTTATGCCTCCTGCAGCTAAGGATATATATAGTGGGGCTCATAGGAGTGGCAATAACAAGGATAGGCATACTTGCAATGCATATGTTGTAAAGTCAAATAATGGATCCACAGAAAATCGAGGCATACGATCAAACCAAGATGTGCATGTGTATGGAATATGGTGGATAGGTGTATATATGGTATTTTGTGGCTAATTCTAATTCTACTTTTTTGCTCTTTGAGAATAACTCTCTTAGAACTTTTCACAGAAAAAACATGGGCTATCTTTATTTCTACTTTTATTAATTAATCAGGGAGGCGGGGATCTAGTACCCATTGTTTCAATTGCTGGGACATTTGCCCATCTTTTACTCCCCTTCTTCTTTTTTTTTACTTTTGCATAGCCTCCTTTGAATATAATAAATAATTGGAGAGATAACAAGAAGAACTTAGAGCATTTATAATAAGGGTTATCCTGTGTGGTATGTTTTTGGTGTTTACACCCGTGTAGGAGAAAACATTTCTATGATGAACATGGATGAAAACGGAATGATTACGATTACCCCTAGAGCAGAAATAATACATATGTAGGCTGGGGTGTGTAAGTGATCTTGGTTTTAAGAGCATGACAAGACTCTCATATGGTATACTATAAAGGTTGATTGAACTCAATGCAAAGCAAGCAGCTTAAATGTAAAAAGGTTTTCTATCTCTAAAGATATCATTTTTAGCTTTGGTAGGAATTCACATTTTGTTATATAAGAGCTCATCATGTAGATTTTAAATTTTCAAAATAATCCTCCGTAACTTAGTAATGCTAGGAATAAAATAAATAGTGGCTCAACCTTCATGAATCATGTTAATCAACTACCTAGACTTAGCACAAGCCTATACCTCCACAAGTTGCAGGTTTAGAGTAAATTCTCAGATTAAAAAAGCAATGTTCAAAACTCGGGAGAATCTAAGTTTGACAACTAGGCACTTGAAAAGAATGACAACAGAGCAACTATTCATTATTTCCAAGGCAAAATTTTAATGTTCATCAAGTTTTGATTAGCTCTAGTCTGGACTGTCTCTAAATATACTCTAATATATGGATAAATTTTTATTATTAATTTTTGATTTAATGGATTAACAAAAGACTATGACTTGTGGACCTTCATGTGCCCACATATTTTTGGTATTTTATGACTATAAAACAGACTCGATAATCTCCTAGATATAGTTATCTGATAACTAGGGGATGCTCCTCCCCAAGCTAGATATTTGTAATACTTGGTGTAGATGATCTTCAGAGTGAGCTAACCAGCAGCGGTCCGGGTGGTTGCCACTAATAGACTCTCTCCTTGTCATAATGTTGTTCCTACATAAGTATACTCCACAAAGGAAAACCAAAACTCGAGGCTTGAGTTTAATAATGGGTTAGCGATCAGTCAAAGAGTAATTGATTATCTTTATGAGCTAATTTTTACGTTGACAGATTTTAGCAGAATTTCATGTTTCTTTCTCTTTTTTGAATTTTCTGTCTTTATAATACAGGAAATAAATACAAATGCTATTTTTATTTTTATGCCACCACAGCAAATATTCCTACAGGGTTACCATAAGTTTATTCACATGGGGCTTCTGTATTTGTGATGCAGTAAATAAAGCAGTAAATATTTTTTTGTTATTTTTTATATTTAATGTGCAAGCATAATTGTTCTACTAAATATGTTAAAGTGAAATTACTAATGAACATTAACTTAATGAGATATCTACCATTCTAAGCTTATAGTTAGGGTACGGAATTTAAAGTCTACCGACAGGGCTTAGATAAAGGAGAATACTTACTTAGCAGGTTCATCGTCTGAGGTTACCTCAGTCAATTCTCCATCTTGTGGTGGTGTAACAGGTGCTTCTTCTTTCTCCTTTCATCTCATTTCTGTCTTTTCTGCTTCTCTCTTTTCTTTTTTCCACTTTTCTAGTTGTGCTAGGATCTCTTCTTTTTCTGCCTTGGCATTCTGGTCCATCCTTTCAGCTTTCGCTTCCCACTCACTCCAGCGTGATGCTCGTGTGTCTCCTTCTTGCTCCTTGTAGCAGTCTTCATATTTCACAATCTTGCCAGGAAATTCTTCCCATCCACAGTGAGGCTGGCCAGCCTGGCAGTGGCCTTGGCGTCTTCTCCTGTTGCGTTGCTTCCTAAGCTACTCATGGTTAACAAGTGTTCTAAATTGACAGCGTACCTTTCCAGTGGGTAAGTTAAAGTGGATCTGTCCAGACCCGATGTAGATAATAGCGTCAGCTATGTAGAGAAATGGTCTTCTCAGAAGGATAGGGGATTCATCGTCTCTCTGCATATCAAGAACTAAAAAATCTGCGGGTATATATTTATCTTGGATACTGACCATGACGTCTTTGACCATGTCTTCAGGGAATTTTTGTGATTGATCCGCCATTTGAAATTGAATATATGTTGGGTATAAAGGTAAATTATTAAATAAATCAATATATACCTGTTTTGACATTACGTTGTAGCCTGATCCAGTGTCACAGATGGTGTTGGCGAAAGTGGTGTCTTTGACTGTGCATTCAATGATCGGTATACCTGGATTACCTCTCTTTGTTGGGAATGGTTGGGGCAGCATATGATTATTTTCTGTATTGAGAGCAGTAATTAGTTGAGCGGTTTCTTCAGGTACATGCTGGGGCTTGTTCTTCCTCCATCTTCTATTGTTCTTCTTCTTAGGCACTGCTGGCTGTAGTTGCTCTTCTTGTTGATGGAATTGTTTCGGGGCTGCAGGAACTTTCAAGATGCAGTTCTTGAACGCGAATCTTTCTTTCTTGTCCTTGATGGATAGGATGATCTTGGCATGTTCCGCATAGATGATAGCTTTAGTTGTGCACAGGAATGGTCTGCCCAAAATTATGGGTGCCTTCTCATCTACGCCTGTCTCCATGACCACGAAATCAACTGGGACGTATGATTGTCCCACTCTGATGACAACTTCTTTTAGTACTCCCTCAGGGTAGCAAATAGACTGATCTGCAAGCTGCAAATACATATTTATGTACAACAAGGGATCGCTTAATATTTTCTCATAAATTACCTTGGGCATAATGTTGACACTTGCGTCGAAGTCACAGATAGCCTCTGGAAAGTTATGACATCCTATAGAGATAGGAATGACAGGCCTTCCAGGGTCTCCTATCTTCTCAGGTAGAGAGTGGTCAATCCACTGTACATCTGTAGACTCAATATGATACTGGGATGCTTTATAAATATCAATAAGATTAGCAGTTTCTAAATCTTCCGGCTGGCCTAGAATCTTACCTTTCTCAAACGGAGGAACAGCAGCAGCTAACTGAGCTAATTGTGATTCTAACATTTTGTTAAAGCTGTGCTGATTCTTTATAGCAGAAGCAAAGGTATCCATTCTAGTATTAATGTTTTCTAATGCTTTATCATTAGAGGCTACCTTTCTAGATATTTAATCTAACAATTTAGATTGACCAGCAACTAAATCTCTTAAAGGTGAAAGATTGTAATTATTGTAATTATTATTATCTTGGCTGTTACCTTGGTAATTACCTTGTCAAGGTTGCTGATTCTATCTTTGGTTTTACTGAGGACGATAGTAGGTGTTGTTGTTGATGAAGTTCACATCCTCTTGCAGTGTAGGGCAGTTGATAGCCGAATGCCCATAGTCTCCACATTCTTCACATGTCATATGGGAATCATCAATGTGCATGACTTCCTTCTTCTCTATGTCTAGCTTCTTTATGATGAGGTCTAGCTTAGCAGTGACCATATCAGTTTCTTTGAGATGATGGATACCTCCTCCTCTCTTGCGAGGTTGAGCACATTCTTCATTACAGCTTGAATTTGAGGCCATCTTCTCAACAAGTGCTTTAGCATCTGAGAGCCTAAGTGACAGGAAAGCTCCTCCAACTGTAGCATCTATAGACTCACGGGTGCTAGAGATAAGCCTATGGTAGAAGGTCTGCATTAATAGCCACTCCTCTATTCCATGATGAGGACAGTCTTCAATATAATTTTGAAATCTTTCCCATGCTTCAGTGAATGATTCATCATATTGCTGTTGAAAACTTGCAATTTTCTCACGCAGAGCATTCGTCTTGCCTGTAGGAAAGAATTTTGCTAGAAAAGCAGTTGAGCACAGGTCCCATGTAGTATTCTTGTCTTTGTTGATGTAGAACCATTGCTTAGCTTTCTCCAATAGTGAGAACGGGAAAAGATGGAGTAAAATAGCATCTCTTGGTACTCCTCTGATCGTGAAGGTGCTGTAGATTTCCAGAAAGTGTTGTAAGTGTGAACACTTGCATCTTCATGAGCTTTTCCACAGAATTGACTAGCTTGAACCATGGTGATAAGAGCCGGCTTGAGCTTGAATCCATTCTCCCCAGTGTTGACTGATGGTCCAGTCCGTATGTTTACTGTTGTTGGGGCAGAGAACTCACGCAGTGTCTTCTCAGCCATGTTTTCAAACACAGGAGCTAGATTTTCTCCTATTTGTTCTTCTTCCAGTGTTGGAGCTGGCTCCTCCGAAGAGCTAGCTTGAGCAGCAATGGATGTTCTTGATGGTGACTTGGCCAGAAAGGGAGGACTTCTTGGAAATTGTTTTGGAAGGTTGGCATGTAACACAGCCCCTTATTGATGCTGCACGCTGTATATCTGCAAAGTTCAAATCTCTCAGAGCAAAACTAAAGACTTGGAGCAGGCAAATCTCTGATCTCAGGCAATTAATAGATAACTATAATTGTGTCATTGCCTTCCTGGACGCCCTAGAAGATAAACGTGGACTCTTCAACCCAGAGGCCAACCTTCGAATAAAAGTCAAGCTTCAGCTTCGTACCTAGCTGCATTACAAGAACCTATACTGGCAGAAAAGATACACTGTCAACCGAGTTAAGCTAGGGGATGGGTGTACAAAATTCTTTCATGGAATGGCCATGGTCTCACACAGAAGAAACTCAATATCTCAAATATTGAATGAAAATGGAGTATGGATACAAGATCACCAAGGAAAAGCTGGCATGCTTTGGAACTCTTTCAGAAACCGTATGGGTACATCCTTGAACCCCAGCATGCTTTTCAACCTGGAAAATTTGGTTGAACAAAGGGATGGTCTAGAGGATATTGGTCTTCCTATACTTTACAGTGAGATCAATGCAGCTTGTCAAAAATATGCCCACCGACAAAGCCCCGTGTCCCGATGGTTTCAATGGATCAAGTTTAAAAAAAATGTTGGACAATAGTTAAACAGGACTTCTATCGGCTATGTGATAGTTTCTCTCGGGGTACATCCAACCAGAATGCATCAATAAGTCCTACATTACCCTAGTCCCAAAGAAGGAAAATCTAGAGAGTGTGAATGATTATAGACCCATATCTCTAATGAACATCTATATCTCCTATAAACGAAACCCCCACTAAGCTAATTTTCTCTCCTCTCCTTGCGCCACGTCAGCTGTCAGGAGTTACCTCCACTAAGACTCTCATTTATTTTCCACTAGCTATTTCTTTTGAAATAGAAAAAATGTCATAGCGCCTAAACTAAGTATCATAATTAAAATCCAATTGCACCATGGTGTTCCTCACAATAAACTCGTCAAAACAAGACCCCACATGAATATATTTCGACAACTTTTTGTAAAAATTTATACCATTTCTAAGAACCCATTTGTAAGCAAAAATCTAACAAAACTGCATATCACATAGATTACATGTGGTCCTCTAAAACATGCGTATAGATGAGATTTGGGTGATGCCCTGTTCAAATAATCTATATCATGTCAATAGATACAACCTCCGCAATTGACCTACAACATCCATATATATGTATCTATTAATTCATAGTTTTGACCATTATAAACTCCTTACATTTTTACGTTATATCCGCAGCAACGCCACGGGGCATCCTACTAGTTTCAATGAAAGTCATCACCAAAGTTCTTGCAGATAGATTGTGGTCAATCATCCTAAAGTTGGTTCATGCCAACCAGTATGGTTTCATCAAGTTCCGCACAATCCAAGACTGTCTAGCCTGGAGCTATGAGTACATCCACCAGTGTCATCACTCCAAGCGTGAAATTATTATTCTCAAGCTAGATTTTGAGAAAGCCTTCGATACAGTAGAACACTCCACCATTCTACAGGTTATGAAACAGCTGGGATTCCTCGAAACCTGGCTCAACTGGATACAGGATATCCTCTCCTCAGGTTCTTCTGCAGTTCTGCTAAATGGTGTCCCTGGTAAATTCTTCAAGTGCAAAAGAGGGGTACGACAAGGTGACCCTTTATCCCCACTGCTCTTTGTACTGGCAGCAGAGCTCCTACAGATACTCATAAACAAGGCTAAAGACCTGAACTTGCTTGCTTTGTGTTGATATTAATTAAATGCACACAAGAAATAAGATTATCCGCAAGCGCACAGATACAATACCGTTGTAGCACTTCACCAAGATAAACTCAATTTTAAATATCGAACCCAAAGGAATAGTAGGTGACGATGACTAAGTCTATAAACTTAACCCAATGCACAATCAAGCTAGAAAATAGCGAGAACAAGGAGAACAATATGGATTATCTAATTCTGGTCTTTGAAAGTGATTGTTTTATATCATATGATCACGAGCGATAACTTAATAAGATAGGAGTAGAAATCAAAGTTCTCTCCTACCAAGCACCTTTTGCTTGCCAAACCTATTAACGGGAAGTGGACTACAGAGGATTCAACGAAGCTATAAGTCACCTTCGCGAGCTACCACTATCCAAAAAATCAGGGGACATTCAACACCACGTCTACGCTACGAATACTACTTCAATCAAGAAGCTATCTAGATCAAAGTACTCAATAAGAGTTGCAAACTAGAAGATAGTGGTAGCTCGCGAAGGTGACTTATAGCTTCGTTGAATCTTATGCACAAGTAAAGATAGTGGTAGCTCGCGAAGGTGACTTATAGCCTGAAGCCCAAACAAGAAGGTATAGGAAAGATGGAGGAATTGGGCAAGAGGATGGATGCTGCAGAAAAGCAAATTCAAGAGTTACAAGAAACACTCAACCGGAGGTTTGATCAGCTAGTAGAAATGATTAGAAATCATAAACCTGCTACTGGGACCAAGGGGAATTCATCAAAAGATAAGGTAGATGATAAGCGTAGAAAATCACCACCACCTACTGATGAACCCAGAGATGAAGATCTTAGTGAAATTCGTGAAGAAGATGATCTTTATGAAAGTTCAAAGAGAACTACTCGCTATGCAGGAGATACATATAAGGTGAAAGCTGAAATCCCTACTTTTAATGGCAGTGTTGATATTGAAGATTTTCTTGATTGGCTATATGAGGTTGAGACATTCTTTGATATTATGAATATTAGTCAAGATCGCAAAGTTCCTTTGGTTGCATATAAGCTGAAGGGAGTGCTGGTGCATGGTGGCACCGTCATCAAGAAGAACGCAGATTGAGGGGTGAACCTTGCATAAGATATTGGCATCAAATGAAGGCACTTTTGAAGGCTAGATTCTTGCCTGCTGACTATGAGCAAATTCTTTTCACTAAATTTTAGAACTGTTCTCAAGGGAATAGGTCAGTTTCAGAGTACACAGAGGAGTTTTTAACGCTGCAAGTCAGGTGCAACCTTACTGAAACTGAAGATCAACAAGTTGCAAGGTACATCAATGGTCTCAATGAAGTTATTAGAGATCAATTAGTCATGCAACAGATTTGGTCAATTGATCAAGCACAAACTCTTGCATTAAAGGCTGAAAGACATGCCAAGACAAAGAAGGTAACTAAATCTCATTCATATTCTCCCATAGAAGGATCTTCAAAAGGCTATAGTAGCAAAATGGAGAGTAAATCTACTCAATCAAAAACAACACAATCCGCACAAAAGCAAGTTGTAAAGAAGAGTAGAGCAAAGAGAAACCAAAATATTGTCAAGTGTTATAAGTGTGGTGAAGAAGGACATGTATCTAGCAACTACCCTAGGCGGAAGGTAGTCAACACTACACGCCACGAAAGTGATGATGAAGATGACTATGATGATGGAGAAGAAGAAGAAGTTGAGGAAGAACAAGACCTATGTGAAGAAGAGGGTTATAAAGTAGTATGTGTGGGTCAATGCGTTCTATGCTCTACACCCCAACTCGACAACACACAACGAAAGAAGATATTTGAGAGCAAGTGTACTGTGAATGGAAAGGTGTGCAAATTGGTGATTGATAATTGCAGTTGTGAGAATCTAATTTCTCAAAATTTAGTGAACTATTTGAAGCTTGAAACTCAAGATCATCCAAATCCATACACTATTGGATGGATTAAGAAAGGAGTGAATATGAAGATTACAAAGTAATGCAATTTGCCACTTTCTTTGGGCAAATATTATCGCTCAAATGTTCTATGTGATGTAGTTGACATGGATGCAAGCCATGTTCTTCTTGGAAGACCTTGGCAATTTGATGTGGATGCTACACATAAAGGAAGGGATAATATCTATTCTTTCATGTGGAACAAGCGTAGGATTCTAATCCTACCGAAGAAATTAGATGATTCTACTTCTAAAGTAGAGGAGAAGAATAAGCTAGCCATTTCCCAAACATCTAGAGGCTTTATAGAAGACATAAAAGAAACAAATTTGTGTGCTGCCTTGATCGTTAAGGGAGAAGAGCAACACATTGTTGAAATTCCAGCGGAGATACAAGGTCTATTATCTGAATTTCAGAGTATACTTGGGGAGCCACAACACTTGCCACCAATGAGAGATATTCAACATAGAATTGACTTCATTCCTGGAGGAACTCTTCCTAATCTGCCACACTACCGAACGAGCCCAAAAGAGCATGCAATATTAAAGGAGAAGGTGGAAGAGTTACTACAAAAGGGACATATCCGAGAGAGCATTAGTCCATGTGATCTACCAGTCTTACTCACACCAGAGAAGGATGGTTCTTGGCGTATGTGCGTGGATAGTACAGCAATCAATAAGATACAGATTTCCTATTCCCCATTTGGATGATATGCTAGATCAATTAAGTGGAGCAAAGGTATTTACTAAGCTTGATTTAAGAAGTGGATATCATCAAATTCGCATTAGACCTGGTGATGAATTGAAAACTGCATTCAAGACCAAGGAAGGGCTATATGAATGGCTTGTTATGCTATTTGGACTCTCAAATGCACCAAGTACTTTTTGCACTTGATGAACCAAGTCCTTAGACCCTTCTTATCTCGATTTATTGTTGTTTATTTTGACGACATCTTAATCTATAGCAAGAATGAAGATGAGCATTTTGATCATGTTAGAAAAATTTTGGAAGTTCTAAAGGAAAATGAGCTTTATGTCAATTTGAAGAAATGTGTTTTCCTACAAAGGAGACTACTTTTCTTGGGCTTTGTCATAACAAGTGAAGAATTCATGTTGATGATTCCAAAGTTATTGCAATAAGAGATTGGCCAACTCCAAAGACTATTACAGAAGTGAGGAGTTTCCATGGTCTTGCAACTTTCTATAGAAGATTTGTCAAGAATTTCAGCACTATCATGGCACCGATTACTGAATGTTTAAAGAAGGGCCAATTTCAATGGAGTGAAGTTGCTGAAGCAAGTTTCCAAGAAATTAAAAAGAAGCTGCCACAAGCTCCAGTCTTGACCCTTCCTAATTTCAACAAGACTTTTAAGCTAGAATGTGATGCAAGTGGGGTAGGCATTGGAGCTGTCCTATCTCAAGAGAGAAAACTTGTTGCTTTCTTTAGTGAGAAATTAAGTGAAGCAAGACAGAAATGGAGTACCTATCAACAAGAGCTATATGCAGTTTTCAGAGCTTTAAAAACTTGGGAAGTTTACTTGTTACCTAAGGAGTTCATTGTCTACACCGACCATCAAGCTCTGAAGCATTTCAGAAATCAAAAGCATGTGGATCGCATGTTAGCAAGATGGGCAGCATACTTAGAAAAATTTAATTATCTAATTGTTCACAAGTCGGGAGCAACAAACAAAGTGGCTGATGCTTTGAGTAGGCGTGCTTGTCTCCTAACATTTTTTGAAGCTGAACTTCCGTGTATGGATCAAATGAAAGATTTGTATGAGAATCATGATGATTTTGGTAAAGTTTGGCAAAAGCATTTGCAAGGACAACCATTAAATAAAGATTATGTGGTGCAAAATGGTTATCTCTTTAAGAATGATCAACTATGCATTCCAAGAAGTTCTCTACGTGACAAGCTAATTAGAGAGCTACATTCAAGTGATCTTAGTGGCCATGTTGGACGTGATAAGACCATAGCCAACCTGCAGGCATGATATTATTGGCCACAACTTAAAAGAGATGCTAGAAAGTTTGAGCAAAGGTGTCCTGTATGCCAAACCTATAAAGGCCAAGTCCATAACACTGGTTTATATATGCCATTAGAAATCCCAAATGCACCATGGGAGGATCTCTCAATGGACTTTATACTTGGCTTGCCAAGAACAAGGCATGGAAATGATGCAAGTATATGTTATAGTTGATAGATTCTCTAAGATGGCTCATTTCATACCGTGTCGAAAGACAACAGATGCTCATCATGTGGCTAATCTTTTCTTTAGAGAAATAGTTAGATTACATGGTGTTCCAAGATCAATTGTTTCAGATCATGATAGCAAGTTCCTAGCTGCATTTTGGCTTACATTATGGAAGCAATTCAACACTGAGCTAAAATTTTTAAGCACAGCACATCCACAAATAGATGGCTAGACTGAAATAGTGAACAAGTTCCTGGGTAACTTAATTTGCTGCATATGTGGAAACAAGAAAGGACAATGGGATTTAGCCTTGTCGCTTGCTAAATTTGCTTATAACAATTCAGAGCATAGATCTACAGGCAGGAGTCCATTCTCCATTGTCTACACAAAGGTCCCAAAACATGTGGTTGATTTAATAAAACTACCTTCAAAGGAAAATTCAAGATCAGCAATCAGAACATAATTACTCCAGAGTTGGAATCGGAACATAATTACTCCTCGGCGAAGGCTATGGTTGGTTAGGACAAGCTGGATGGGATTCTCGGTGTGAGTGGTAAGACCACTGTCCAGAGCTTGCCTAGTGGGTTGGAAAAAGAGCGAATATCATCATAGAGCTGTCGACTCTATGACTGCAGTCCTGAGAGATGGCAGTCTCTCTCTGGAACCAAGGCTTATTTATCTCTTCTTCCTTTTTATATGATTTTTGATACGACTAGAACTCTATACCATCAATCAATATCCTCAGGGATTCAATCTTGCCCCAGGCCTACCTGATAACTACTCTACTGGATAGCTAGGGCTAAGTGCTTAAGGAAACTAGGTCAAGAATGTGAAACTGGATAGCTGGCATAGGTCAGGTAGTTGTTATCACCAGGTGCCTGGACATTGAATAGAGGTTTGTTAAGGCACGAGGCAGAGCTTTGTGAATAGTGCAGCAATGGTATAGATAGCCAACCACGCACCAGTAAGCTACTAAGGCTAGGCATACGGTTTCAAATAGGGCGGCATGGTCGCTGATAAACTTGGTTGAAGCACCGTCCAGGCCAGCTAAATGGTAGTGTGAAATAAATGAACGTATTAGGTGTTTGGTTGCTAGCAAGATAACTTGATTTAGAAGTTGAAAAGTGAGAAGCACCGTTTCGCGTCAAATAGCGAAAGTAGGAGGTCAGTCATAAGTCAAAGTAAGCATATATGCGAGCGATAGCTAGTAACCTTTATTTATTAGTTGTCAGAAAGTAGGCTAGGCAAGAAGAGGAATATCCTAGCAAAGAAGGAGAAATAAGTGGTTAAGAGAAGCTGACCAAGCAAGCTATCGTGAGCAGTCCTGAAAGAGAGAAAGGAAAAAGGAGAATAAGCGCACATTTGCAGCAAGCTCTGTCAAACTTATATCTCAGTTTTCCTTTAGCCATGTCTTAACACTTAATCGACGAAAGTACCATGGCAGGTCCGACCACTTACTGAGTCCGAAACAAGACTGGAGGCTCTATTATCTATGGTCTAGGGGCAAGCAAAATAAGGGTTTATGTATACATACACGGATAGGGACAAGTTTCAAAAGAGATAGGCGCGCAACGAATAAGGTACTAGTCTCACCTGAGTATGCTATTTCCCATAGCCCGTCTTACGTACCTTCTTAAACGTCTTCGGCTTTCACTGGTCAAACTACTCCAAGTGAAGAAAAGCGAGAGGTAAGTAAGTAGGCTTGTGTCCGAAAACAGGGAAAGCTCATCCCAAAAAATGATTGTATGGAGTATACGGCTTGTGGCTTGAAAGAAGAAAGAGTAGAAAAAAGAAGTCTGGAGAATTTGAATTAAATCAACCTAACATTAAGTACACTCAAAGATTCTTTCCTACATATCAATCTGAATTGGAAGATAGTCTCACTCAAAGAGGCGCAGAGCGAGTAGCTCATTCCATTAACGAGGCCTATTATGATGAAAGCTATCTATCCCTCTTCCCAGTTCTGATGAAGATGAAGGTGATGAGGTGTTCCCTTTACCGAAGAAGCATTAACGGATGGAATCATCTAATTAGAGGTGGTCTTTCAAACGAATTCTTATTCTATTGCTTGACTTAAGCTCGGTAAATTCCTAGCTTTTTTCATTGGTAAGAAAACAAATAATAGAGAAGTGACATTGGAACGTGCTTATGTGACTTCAGTAAGGAAAGAAATGAAAGGGTGTGTATGATTGATTCCCAAAAGTAGTAATTATGAGCTTAGCTCTTTCTTTTCCCATGGGCATTTCCTGTAAAATACTATATGAGTGAGGTCGTTATATATGATACGCAGTTCGAGAAAAATGTGTGAGTGAAGGGCCTCAACTTGTAACTGTAGTTTTGATAGCCAAATTGGAATCCGGGTCACCTGCTTTGTTAACTCAAGAAAGAAGTTGAAAGAGGGGACTCCATAAAGAGTAGGTAGGGTCTAGTTTCAGTAAGGAATAGTTTGAGTTACGCTAGGGGTTTACTACACACGCTCTAAGAATGCAATGAAACTCTAGGTCAAGCAGTTGCTGCTCTTCTGTCTCGTTGATCTGTAGTGAAAGGAAGAAAAGCCCTCCTTAGGCCGAAAAGGGAAAGGAAGCCCTCCCTCGAAAAAGGAAGGTTGTTCGACAAAGGAAGTACTAGTTGTTTTGAAGCAAAGAGAACCTTTTGGCATCCGATAGCACCCAATAAAGGAAAAAGAGCACCCATAGGGAAGAAAAGTGTCACCCATAGTTTGTGAAGAATAAATGACCGTAGACCGCATTGAAGACCTGTCAAATTGTGGACCTACCTCTTATGATTAAGCCATCTAGAATGCTCCCGCAAATACCAGTGAATGCCATTCTGAATTCCTCGTTCGCCAGGGAACGACTTGAGTTGATCTCTTCCCACGAATCTTAGGGACGTGATAGATCGGTTCATGCTCTTTAAAGGGCAGTTAATGTTAGGAGAAGTAGAAGTGTCCGTAAATCAAGTTATGGTACCTTTATTTGGGCGATAGCTTTTCGCAAGCGATATCTCACTTTCAGGGCTAGGTTAGGCTTGCTATCTAATTCCTTGATATAATCCACGATAGGTACCTTAAGCTTTTCTGGTGCCTTTGGTTAAATATTCATACCAACTATCTAATTATATTTACTCATTACATTAACAGAGTTAGATACTAAACGCATAGGTGTAACATAACTCTTCAAATACATTCTTAGAGTTACTGCCAATAGCACGCCTTTACTACTATTATGAGTATGCAACCTTGAAACATTAAACTTGCCAAGCTGGGCACAAGGTAAGATATCATCACCACTCTCACTTGTAAGCATAATAGCCTCCCGAGTGTATAGTCAAAGGTATAACCCACTAAAGGTTCTTTCACTGAAACAACAACAGTCATCTTAGCCATCCCTTAGATTATATATAATGAAGAAGAAAGGAGTGATTCCTTGAGTAGATTTATGTTTCTGCTGAATGAATAAATATGATATGAGATGGAGGGTCACACTTACAATGGCACGCACCGCACTTCGAGAGGAAGGGAAGAAAGGCTCTGCTTTTGGTATTTATTTATCAAAGAAAGATACATTTAAGCGAGCGTGGCAAGGGACTAAGTTTTTGTTGTCGCGGGATAGTAAAAAGCATTGGCGGATGCTAGCTAGGCATATTTATTAGTTTAGTTTGTTTACAAGTAGGAATTCAAAGAAGAAAGAAGAAGGATTGTCTTAAAGAGATAAGAATAGAGAGAGAGTGTAATCAAAGCAAGGGATAACGGTCAAGTGCACATTTCATTCATGTCAAGGCTATCTGAAAAGCAAGGGAAATCATGATTCATTGGCAAATCAGACAGATTTAAGAGCTATACTTGGCTAAAGCATAAGACAATACTGCGGTGAAAGCCTTAAGCCAGGAAAATCTATAAATGTTAATGAATTATTGACCCTAGTCTAAAGGTACCAGTATCTTTCCCAAGCACCAACTCGCTTTCGATTTTTTATGTGGGCTCCCTTTTCCTTGTGTTAAAAGTGCCAACTTCTTAGTTTTCGTACTTGAATTCGGAATTGGCAAAACTTGATCCTATTTGACCTACTGTATAGATAGCCCTATTTAATAAGTTGCTCCTATTTTGGTATTTCGTGCATCCGTTTCCACCATCCATTTCTGCCTCCTGGCAGAAATGCAGGGAATGTGTATCGTTCTAGTCTCTTCAAATCAATCTGAAAAAGCTTTATTGCTATCTCTAGAGGTAATCCACATTGATGTAATGAAAGCGAAGGACCCACAACAATAACAGAATACCCCGAGTAATCGACCTGTTTCCCAAGAAGAGTCTCGTGAAACCTCCCCTCTTTACCCTCAATTACATCTAAAAGTGATTTGTATACTTTATTGTGACCATCCCTCATCGGTTGCCCACGGGACCCACTATCAAGAAGTGTATCCACGGCTTCTTGTACCAATTTTTCCTGGCACATTACTAAATCTGCTGGTGCTAATTCACTTCTTTTTAATAGATAGGCAAGGTTGTTGTTCCGACGGATAACTCTCTTATAAAGTTCATTAATATCTGAAGTCACTACTTTATCCCCAGATCTATAAACAATGGGTCTCAATTCGGGAGGAAGAACCGGTAATAAGCACAAAACCATCCATTCTGGTTCTACATTTGTTTGAATAAAATGTTTTGCCAATTGCATGCATCTAATCAAAAAACTTTTCTTATTCGTCTTTTTCTATCTTCCCATTCATCTCCACTATACCCCTCATCTTCTAATTCCTTCCATTCAACGAAAGAATTCTCTATAATAATTCGTAAATCTAAATCCGCTAATTGTCTTGTGCTTGCTCATTAGAGGATACCCCTGTAGTCAGTAGGGGGGCTAATAACTTTAGTTAGAGATTAGAGTCATCTGATCTAGGCTATTTTCGCTTAACGAGTTAGAAGATGTTGCCAATGACCGGGTATTGAAAGGAACGACTTGCCTAGTGGGCACTCTTCGTAGCCATGGCAAGAACTCATTGAATCTATCGTTTGGGCTCATAACAAATTCAAAGTTGCTCCTGCTACTCAGCCTAGAGCCTTGAGCATTATACAAGGACGTGTTGTAGGAGTAACCCATTACCTTCTGGGTGGAATTGCCACAACATGGGCATTCTTCTTAGCGAGAATTATTGCAGTAGGATAGTGGCTAGGAGGATTTGAAATTATGGAATGCAGATTTCCCAGGTTTAGCCAAGGCTTAGCTCAGGACCCCACTACTCGTCGTATTTGGTTTGGTATTGCTACCGCACATGATTTCAATAGTCATGATGATATTACTGAGGAACATCTTTATCAGAACATTTTTGCTTGGCAGTTAGCAATAATCTTACTATGGACGTCCGGAAATCTGTTTCATGTAGCTTGGCAAGGAAATTTTGAATCATGGATACAGGATCCTTTACACGTAAGACCTATTGCTCATGCCATTTGGGATCCTCATTTTGGGCAACCTGTCGTGGAAGCCTTTACTCGAGGAGGTGCTGCCAGTCCAGTGAATATCGCTTATTCTGGGGGTTTATTATTGGTGGTATACAATTGGATTGCGCACCAATGAAGATCTTTATACTGGAGCTCTTTTTCTATTATTTCTTTCTATGCTATCCTTAATAGGGGGTTGGTTACATCTACAACCCAAATGGAAGCCAAGCCTTTCGTGGTTCAAAAACGCTGAATCTCGTCTGAATCATCATTTGTCAGGACTTTTCGGAGTAAGTTCTTTGGCTTGAACAGGACATTTAGTTCATGTTGCTATTCCCGGATCCAGGGGGAGTACGTTCGATGCAATAATTTCTTAGATGTATTACCCTATCCCCAGGGGTTGGGTCCCCTTCTGACAGGTCAGTGGAATCTTTATGTCCAAAATTCTGATTCGAGTAATCATTTATTTGGTACCACTCAAGGAGCGGGAACTGCCCATTCTGACCCTTCTTGGGGGATTCCATCCACAAATACAAAGTTTGTGGCTGACCGATATTGCTCATCATTATTTAGCTATTGCATTTATTTTTCTCATTGCCAGTCATATGTATCGAACTAACTTCGGAATTGGGCACAGTATCAAAGATCTTTTAGAAGCACATACTCCTCCGGGGGGTTGATTAGGACGTGGGCATGAAGGCCTTTATGATACAATCAATAATTCGATTCATTTTCAATTAGGCCTTGCTCTCGCTTCCTTAGGGGTTATTGGGATTCCGGTCACTACCGCGCTATCGAAAGCTATTAAATTAACTTATGATCCTTTTTGGGGATGAAACGCCGTTACTATTAGATACAGGCCCGATACTAGGAGAATTACCCAGGTGCCGATATACCCGGTATAACTATCAAAGCTTATAGCATGAACTTCAAACCACCTGATGAGGTGGAAAGACCATCTTTGGAAGAGAGTAATCTCTCTCTTTTGGATGTATTACGAAAATATAGTTCTATCCTGAACTTGAAAGATACCCCTTCGATTCATAATCTTAGGAAGAATCTTAAGAAGACTTATATTCCCTACATAAAAAAGGAAGAAACCCCATTAAAATCAGGTTACACCAAGGCCCGCAATGGTTAACTGATCAATACTTCACAAAGTCATCAACATGTGATACGACAAAACTAGAAATCAAATCGTTTGTGGCTGATCTCTCCATCTACTTACTTCTATTGGACCCATAGGACCAGGATTGTGCTCTAACGAGCCCAGCCCTGACCCTGCGGCGACCCGCGCCAAGTCCGACACTGCAGCGAGTCATCCCTGCCACACTGCTGGGCGTCGATTGTGCTCTAACGAGCCCAGCCCTGACCCCGCGGTGACCCGCGCCAAGTTCGACACTGCGGCGAGTCCTCCCCGCCACACTGCCGCGCTCGTCAAGGTTGCTCCCGTGCTCTCCGCCTTGGGAGCGCCCATCCATCGCTCAAGTACCAGCTGCCCCTGGCTGACCTTGACTCGCTCGTCAACACCTCCCACATGACGGCGCTGCAGTCGCTGAACGCACGCCTCAGCTGCCTCCGCGCATTGCCCGGCGGCATCGTCCTCCTCGTCTCACTCTGGGATTTGGACGTCACCAAGCTGCAGCATCTCCACCTCACGGGCAACGGGCTCAACAGCACTAACCCCGCGCAGCTCGCCGCTCTTGTGGTGGCCGTCCGCGCCATTCTCGTCAACGCCGCCTTCCTGGAGCTGGGCGACACCGGTTGCGACTGCCACCACTGGGCGGCGCCCAGCTGGAAGGAGATGGACCTCCCACCAATTCGGGCTTACCACCTGGACCGTGCTTTCCCTGGACAACAGACTCCCGACGTCACTAAGCAGCATGCCGTCCAGGGTGCACGCCAGTCGCCAGGTGTTCGAGGAATTGTCACTGTATGCCGACATCTTCTGCAACATCTGTATTGTCTTAGAGCTGCTGAGTCATATGTCAATGGGAGTCCATCAACACCAACAATGGCCACCACCTGATGGATTGAGGTTGACAAGCTGTGATGTTGAGTTACGGCCTACACCATGGTCGTCGTTCAACATGGCTAAGAAGTTCACTGTCAGGAGTTCCTGTGGTCAATTTTGGAAGCCCCCATGGCCTATACATATTGTCCAACAAATCAGTGTTGACCTTCGACCAATACCATGGCCATCCTTCAGTGCATTCCATGAGTTCCATGAGTTTAATGCAAGGTGGTGTACTGGTGTTTCAAGTTGATCATGCTGCCTTCAGTTTGGTGGAATTCTAGGTGCCAATGTAAGGTGCTTATTCTGTTGAAACCATGACCTGCTGGGCACAGCCATCAGGAAGGTCTCAGTGTGGCATTGTTATGTTCATCTCCACCACGAGTATTCTTATCATGCAAATCGTCCGGCATGTTCTTGGTCAAGACCAGATGTTTAGTGAAAAATGAGATGGCAATAGAAACTGGAATTCTTCAAATTGCAATTGTGAGCTGTTCTTGCTATTTGCTTGCACTGGTAGCACTCATGGATGGGTAAGCTGATTTTACAGTCACATATAATTATATGCACACTTGCTGGGACTGCAGCTTGCTATCAATCCTTGTATATGGCAACTATTTGGTAACTTCTTCTTTACTCAGGACCAGTTCAATTGCCAGCAAGCTGAGTACGTTTATGGCCTGCTCTTGTCAATGGGTTTTCTCTACAGGACATATTCTCGCTACCAAACTGCATATAGTTTTTATGCCATATGATCCAGGAATTTGTTGCTGTCAGAGTTGCATCACGTTCAGCATTTCTTCCATAGCTACAATTGAGATGCTAGCTTCTCATTTTGCTCAGTATCCTTGTTTCTATCATGCTCAAATGGGAAGTGATCAAATGCTGTATCACTCAAGGATGAAGAAAAGAACTGGAGTTCTGTGGTATCACCTGCATATATCAATCTCTGTTGGTGGTTCTGATGGAGTTCATCTAGTTGCTGCCTACAAGGTGTTCAAGCTGCAGCGTAAGTTCAGTCCACAGGGTGTGTTTGTCAAGTTGGGAACACTATGGGTACCTTGGACATGGATATATTCAGTTGGGCCTAGAAAAGAGGCAGTGAGAAGAGTGGTTCTGTACTTTGATTTAGTACACTGTCAGAGGAATGAGCTCATAGCTAGAGGTCATGCACTGATTAAAAATGTTGCTAGGAAGGACTCAGGTGCTGCATGGTCATCTCAGAAACTATTTGTGCCCTCCCAGCAGAAACATGGTGAAGCCTCCATTGTCAGAGCTGTGTTATTTCAATTTCTACATAAACCGTGGGATCCAGATGATTCTTTGTATCAGCATCAGATTGAGAACTATCAGACATATACCAACAGCTTTATTCTTAGCCAGCAGTTTAGCTTTTCGTCGATTGATAAAAAGGAAGATTCAGAGATTGATGTAACTGATGTTGTTATACCTGTCAGCCCTGGTACTATGACACAGAGGAAAAATGGGACTACCAATAAGGACTTGATGTTCCTTGATGTGGACTTCTTGACTATCAATTCAGATCAAGAGTTTCTACAGTTCCCTTGGGATCCCGGTGGTTCTATTCAATCGGCTTGGGGGCAAGCCGAATTTCAAGGAGAGGGGAATGTTAGTATCATCAGCTATGGTTGGGCTGTTGCTTGGGCCTAGGCCTTGTTTGAAATAAGCCCTGAGCTTGTGTGTCACTTATAGAAGGTCACTACGTCCATGATTCAGGGAGCTGGGATGGCAGCTACCAATGACGAGCATGGCGTGCTTTCTCTTGCCTAGTTTAGTGATTATTGCTTTCCTAGATTAGCTTTGTAATCTTCTATATATTGTTCTTCGATCAATGGAAAACGTTGCCGCTTTGCAGCACCAAACTACCGTGTATCCACTGTGTTCGCGTGTGTTCATCTTCCTCCTCTCACTCGGAATTCTGTCAATTGGCATCAGAGCCGGGTCGCGTCGTCGCCATGTCGCAGTCACCGTCCAAGAAGGTGTTGACAGGCGATGGCTCCAACGGGAAGAAGGAGGAGCCGTCACGTTCACCTCGACGTCGCCGCGGCCGCTCCAGCAGCCGTCACTCGCGTGGCTCCCGGGACGCCGGGTCGCGTGTGATCGAGCGCATCATCGAGCGCCCGTCCGCCAACGTCGCCTGGCCGATGCTGACCCGGACAAATTATCTGGAGTGGGCGTTGGTCATGGTGGTGAACTTCCAGACCCTCCGCGTCTGGGACATAGTCCGCCACAGCCCCGTCGACGATCCCGACGAGGAGGAGTACCACGACGATCGAGTGGCGATGGCAGGCCTCCTGCGCTCGGTCCCGTCCGATCTCTGGAGCACACTCGCCGTCAAACGCACGGCCAAGGAGGCGTGGGACGCGGTCAAGAACCTGCGGATCGGCGACGAACGCGCTCGCGACGCCAGCGCGCAGCAGCTCCGTCGCGAATTCGGCAACCTCACCTTCAAGGAAGGGGAGTCAGTGACCGAGTTCGGGCTCCGCATCACCGCGCTCGCCACCAACCTTCGCTCTCTCGGCGACAACATCATCGATGCCAAGGTAGTGAAGAAATTGCTGCAGGTGGTCCCCGACAGACTTAACCACGCCGCCGTCTCCATCGAGATGTTCCTCGACCTGAACGTTGTCACGATCGAGGAAGTGATCGGCCGCCTGCGCGTCTTTGAGGAGTGCGCTCAACCGAAGGAGATCACAGCTGCCATGGGGCGCCTGATGCTCTGCGAGGAGGACAAGGAGGCCCACCGCAAGGCACGCCGTGAGCAGGAGAACTCCGGCAGCGGTGCGGGGTCCAGCAGTCGCGGGAAGAACCGCGGACGCGGGCGCAGACGCGGCGGCGGTCGTGGCGGGTAGAACGCAGGCGCCGAGAACACTAGTGGCAGGCGACCACCACCCGGCACTCGCTGCAACAACTGCGGCAAAACTGGCCACTGGGCCAAGGATTGCCGCGGGAAGAAGAAGGGCGCAGCTCACGTCGCGTAGGCCGAGGAAGAAGAAGGGGCGCTCATGTACATCGCCGCGGAGACCGCGCCGACCATGCCTACCGACGATGCGCTGAACTGCGTCCACCTCGACGAGCGAAAAGTCCTTCTCCACCTCAATAGCGAGGGAGAGAAAGGAGCCGTGGGACCTCGCCGCTGGGTGCTCGACACCGGCGCAACGAACCACATGACTGGCTCGTGCGACGTCTTCGCCGAGCTGAACTCCGAAGTCACTGGAACCGTAAAGTTCGGTGATGGGTCTGTAGTGGCCGTTGAAGGACGGGGCACCGTCCTCTTCGCCTGCAAGACCGGTGAACACCGACACCTCAATGGAGTCTACTACGTCCCGCGCCTCACCATGAACATGATCAGCCTCGGTCAGATGGATGAGGATGGGTTCAAGGTCGACATCGAGTTCGGAGTTCTCCGCCTCTACGACCTACAGCGTCATCTCCTTGCAAAGGTGCACCGCACCGCGAGCCGGCTGTACCACCTCGACATGAACGTCGTCTCGCCAGTGTGTCTCACTGCTCGTGCTGGGGATGTTGCCTAGCGTTGGCACGAGAGGTACGGTCATCTCAATTTCCAGGCGCTGAGGAAGCGGGACGTGATGAACTGGTGCGTGGACTGCCGGTGATTGATCACGTTGATCAAGTCGGCGAGGACCGCGTGCTGGCAAAACAAAAGCGCACGTCGTTCCCGCGGGCCGCGAAGTACCGAGCTCAGGAGGAGCTTGAGCTCATCCACGGTGATCTCTGTGGACCGATCACGCCACAAACGGCCGCCGGGAACGCCTACTTCTTTCTTCTGGTGGACGACATGAGCCGATATATGTGGCTCACACTGCTGCGCTCCAAAGCTGATGCACCGGCGGCGATCATGGAGTTTCAGACGCGTCGAGCGCGAGTCAGGGAAGAAATTGAAGGTTCTGCGAGCTGACAACGGAGGAGAGTTTACCTCTGTCGAGTTTGCTGAATATTGTGCAGGTGACGGTGTTGAGCGCCACTTCTCGGTGCCGTACTCCCCGCAGCAGAACGGGGTGGTTGAGCGCCGGAACCAGATGGTCGTGGGCATGGCGAGAAGCATGCTGCGAGCTTGTGGTGTGCCCGGCCAGTTTTGGGGTGAGGCGGTGCACACAGCCGTGTACATCCTGAACCGGGCGCTGATGGCCGCACTGGATGGACAGACTCCGTTCAAGGCCTGGTATGGGAAAAAGCCCCCAGTACACTACCTGAAAGTGTTTGGGTGTGTCGCCTGCATCAAGCGCCTTCACCCACACCTCGCCAAGCTCGATGATCGCGGGCAGAAGGTCGTCTTCATTGGCTACCAGAGCGGGTCCAAGGCATACCGCTTCTACGACCCAGAGACAGGTTGCGTCCACATCTCGCGCGACGCCGTCTTCGACGAGAGCGCGCACTGGAACTGGGCAGACGCCTCCACCAACAACGATGTGGAGCCCTTTGCCATCGAACAGGAATACGAGCTCCATCACCGTGCACCTGATTCACCCCCGCCGAGAGCAGCGTCGAGTTCATCGGCGTCACCGTCTGCTGCCCAGAGGTCTCCCACGCCGGGCACGTTGTCCACTCCCGATGGGCTAGCCAGTTCATCATCACCCAGAACACCGGCTGGTACCACCAAACTGCAAGTCGAGTTTGTGACCTTAGCAGCGATCCAAATCTCAATGCAGATGACGACGACGACATGGAGCACAAGTACCGGAAGTTGGACAACATCCTCGGCACAGATGCCGTTCCGGGCCTGGTAGAGCGTGCCGCGGTGGAAGGTGAGCTCCATGCTGTCAGTGTGGAGGAGCCAAGATCCCTGAAGGAGGCTGGTGATGATCTGAACTGGATCGGTGCGATGGAGGAGGAGATGCAGTCCATCCGCGACAACAAGACGTGGTCACTGGTTGATCTTCCCTCAGGACAGCGTGCCATCGGACTCAAGTGGGTGTACAAAGTCAAGCATGATGAGAACGGCAACATCGCCAAGTACAAAGCCCGCCTCGTCGCAAAGGGCTACGTTCAATGACCCGGCATCGACTTTGAAGAGGTCTTCGCCCCTGTCGTTCGGCTGGAATCCGTGCAGCTGCTGCTCGCCATTGCCGCGCACTACAGCTGGGGCGTTCACCACATGGACGTCAAATCGGCTTTCTTAAACGGTGAGCTCCAGGAGGAGGTGTACGTGCAACAGGCTCCTGGCTTCGTCGACAACCAACACAAGCACAAGGTGCTCCGACTCCACAAGGCGTTGTACGGCCTTCAGCAAGCTCCGCGCGCATGGAACCGGAAGCTCGACGCCTCACTGGTGTCACTCGGTTTCCACCGCTATGTGGACGAACATGGGATGTATACCCGTGGGAAGGGAGGAGCACGTCTGATTGTAGGCATGCATGTCAATGACCTGATCATCACAGGAGGGGATGCTGCTGCTGTGAACAAGTTCAAGGCGCAGATGAAGAACACGTTCCGCATGAGCGACCTCGGTCTCTTGTCCTACTACTTGGGACTGGAGGTCACACAGGGGCACGACGGAATCACCCTCCGTCAGGGCGCCTACGCCATGAAGATACTCGAGAAAGCAGGACCGGCGGCTTGCAATCCGAGTGCCACTCCCATGGAGATGAAGTTGAAGCTACTCAAGGAAGGGTCGACTCCAAACGTCGACGCCACTGAGTACCGCAGCCTCATTGGAAGTCTCAGGTGCCTGTGCAACTCCAGACCCGATCTGGCCTATGCAGTTGGCTATCTCAGTCACTTCATGGAGGCACCACGTCAAAGCACCTCGCCGCCGTCAAGCGTGTCCTACGCTATGTTGCAGGGACGGTGCATTGGGGCTTGCACTATCATCCTGGAGGGACGAACGAAGGCACGCCAAAGCTGCTGGGCTACTCCGATAGTGACCTGGCCGGAGATGTCAACGACAGGAAAAGTACCAGCGGCCTCATTTTCTTCCTTGCAGATGGGCTGGTTGCGTGGCAATCGGCGAAACAAAAGGTGGTTGTGCTGTCTTCCTGCGAGGCAGAATACATCGCGGCTGCAGGAGCTGCGTGCGAAGCAGTTTGGCTGGCGCACTTGCTGGCTGAGCTCATCGGTGGAGCGGTCCTCGCGCCCAAGCTCAAGGTAGACAACAAGTCTTCCATAGCACTGATGAAAAATCCTGTGCACCATGACCGGAGTAAGCACATTGACATCAAGTTCCATTTCATCCGGGAGTGCTGTGACAGGAAGCTGATCGATGTTGAGTTCGTCGGCACGGAGCTACAACTGAGCGACATTCTGACGAAGGCGCTCGGTCGAGTTCGGTTCCAGGAACTCCGCAATGGAATCGGCATGAAAGAGTTAGTGTAAATAGGCTCAAGGGCTTAGGAGGAGATTGTTTGAAATAAGCCCTGAGCTTGTGTGTCACTTATAGAAGGTCACCACGTCCATGATTCAGGGAGCTGGGATGGCAGCTACCGATGACGAGCATGGCTTGTTTCTCTTGCCTAGTTTAGTGATTATTGCTTTCCTAGATTAGCTTTGTAATCTTCTATATATTGTTCTTCGATCAATGGAAAACGTTGCCGCTTTGCACCACCAAACTACCGTGTATCCACTGTGTTCGCGTGTGTTCATCTTCCTCCTCTCGCTCGGAATTCTGTCAGGCCTTGAGCTCATCTCGGACTTGGCTTGGATGGGTGTCTACAAAAGTAAGGGAGCAGGAGCAGACGTCAAGGCATCAAACAATTACAAACAACCAACAGGTTATCTCCTCCTCTGAAATTCCCCTTCCCCTTCTACTGTTCATCTTCTTCCTTGCAATCCTTTGCTTCCAAGCTCTGATTCCTACTGCTCTCTACGTTCCAACTACCAGGGTGCTAACAGTCGCGCGCACGCGTCTGGGAGGAAGACGATCGAACATGGAGTACCGAGTCGCTTTGGAGGAACTGACGACGGCACAGCCTCAGATTTGCTAGAGCCACCATCCGGGTTGGTCTTGTAGGGGATCTTGACTCTTGAGCGCCTTGAAGGTGTCCATGCAGGCGACCCGCGACCTGCATGATGTCAGGGTGGGACATCGACAGGAATCCAGCCTTGGTGTGGCGCCCATCGAGGAGGTGGAACGTGGACATGCCGTGGGTCTGAAACGGCTCCATCCAATCGCCCTTGAAGTAGATGGAGGAGGCGCGAGGTGATTGGCGATGCGGACTGCGAGAAGAACACTAGTACACAAAACATTTGTCTTGACGGTAGGGATTTATTTTCACCGGCGGTTTTGGCTTAGAGACGCCATCTGAAATCGACAAGCGGGCCCCAGCTTTAGAACCGCCCGGTGGAAAAGGGCTAGCACGGCGGTTCCTTAAGAGAACCGCCCGTGTAAATAGCTTCATTTACACCGGCGGTTGACTTAAGGAACCGCCAGTGCTAATGAACATTTTCACTAGCGGTTCCCTTATGTCAACCGCCAGTGAAAATGAAGCTATTTTCACAGGCGGTTTCCTTAAGTTAACCGCCTGTGATGATCCTCTCCTATATATACCCCCCTTCTTCCTCCCCACCACAGCCAACAGAACTGTAGCTCGACAAGTTCTTCCATGGAAGAGCTTTGGAGGTCCAGGCGGTTCCTTATGTGAACCGCCTGTGAAAATAGATTTCCACAGGCGGTTTTCAAGCAACCGCCAGTGAAAATGAAAGGCCTCTTGCACAGGCGGCAGGCCAAAACGCCAGTGGCGAGGCCTCTAGAACCGCCTGTACAAATGCTTTATGTACTAGTGGAAGAAGCTAGAGTCCGAAAACATCATCGGGAAAATCATCGTATGCTTTGCACCGCCGTTCCAGTCCACCTATCCGCGCCTCTGCCGGAGTTTAGGGCCACCCAAGCTGCCATCGCCGGCGGGGGGCATCATCTTCGAGCAGTACGTACAGCACAGACGTCCTCGACACCCAGATGTACTGCCAAGGCCACACTGCCCTGCGTCGTGGTAGATAGAGAAACCATATTCAGTATCATAAAAAGCGAAAGGTGATCCACTATTGCATCCACACCGTAAGTACCGCGGGCCATCAGCCATCTCGATCATCTTTGTCTTGCCTGATCCTTGCCGTGTAATCAACTTTTATTTTATTTTCTTTAACCCGTAATCAACTTTTCTTTAACAGCCAAGATTCTAAACTTGGGTATTCCTACAACAAAAAAAATCCTAGTAATCTGTACATCAGTAGTCTACACAGGAAGACATTCTAGTCAATTCAGACATTCCTAATTCCTAAATCGAAACGACCAAATCCTAAATGGAATATAAAGGGGGAAATCCCTCACCTTCAGCAGAACGGCTGAACGCCCAGCCAGTTAGCACGCCGCCGCCGGCCGCTTGGCTGCCGTGCGCCAGGCCAGCAGACCCCGCCCTGGGCTTGGCCCGCCGCCCGCAACCTGTGCCGGCCGCCGGTCCGCCCCTGCCTACTGCCGCTGCTCGCTGTGAGTGAGGTGGAGCCGAGCACCGCCAGCAAATATACTGGCCTCTTCCATCGTTTGTGTTAAAAACATAGTTCTGGAGGCACAACCGCTAACATGGACGTGTTTGCCCTTGCCTCTTCAATCGCCATGCCGCGCCGCGCAGTTACTCCACTCGCCGCTCGCCATCTACGCCATGCAGAGCGCCACGCCAAATATTTCAAAAAACGAGCGCGGAGTAAAAACAGCGCCAAGCCTCCGTCACACACCAGGCCAAAAAAAAAGCAAACAGGAACGCTGCAGCCATGCAAAATGAAACCACCAGCAAAAACTTGGGTCCTCCAAGCTTCAAACACGGCAGCACCTCTAGAGTCACGCCTCGCTGCACTAGCCGCTTGATCTAATAAGTATTCTCATATGGAATGCACCCGCCACCATATTTAATAGGGGCAAAAAGGAAAACTCTACTTTAATTAATTGCTCCTTGGTTTAAAAAGATGTCATAAATGTCATTTTTTACTAGTATGGAGGGGGTATATCATTTAGAAAAAAAAAAATAGCTAAACGACGCCACATCATTGTTGGTTCAAAAACCCTATCAACGCCGGTTTTTGGGACCCCAATGCAAACTTGGTAAAGAAAACCCAAAAGATAGTCTTAAAAAATAGCATTTAATACTAGAAGAGACCTCACTAGGCAACACATTTGTGCACCGTCACAAGTCACACGATTTTTGCACAAAAAACAAGCACTTCACGATCACCAGGGCTCAAACCCACAATCTCAGGCTTCGCGTGCTCATCCCCCTAACCACTTCACTCATAAAACATTTGTATCCATTTGAGATATTCGTCCTCCTAATCTATGCTCATCTAATTTTGAAATGAGTATCTAGGGCTCTAAACGAATTTAAATAAAATGTTGTCAATTATAAAATTTTATAAATTTTTGAGATCTTCAACTTCGGATTTTGTTATTTCTCCATCCGAGGTCGTTTAAAGAATTTGAATTTCAAATGTGAGAAAACTCAACTATAGTTTTGTTTCAATAGATGATTTCAAATGAAAAGGTAGTGAATTACACAAAGTTGCATAACATTTCGAGATCTCCAACTTTTGTTCTGATCGTATACATCCATGATCGTTTGAAAAATTCAAATTTTAAATGTGAATTCAAACGTAATTTTCATTGATGATTTCAAATGAAAAAATCGTCAACTAAAACCTTACATAAATTTTCAAGATGTATAACTTTTATTTTTAGTCGCTTCTCCATCCAAGATCTTTATTAACTACCATTTCACACTCACTTATAACTATAACTACGGAACATATCGATTTCTTTGATCTTAACTTCTATAAAATCTGGTGAAACAAATATTTCAGCATCAAAACAAGTTTAAATAAAACCTTGTGAAGTATATATAAAGTTGCGTAACTTTTCGGTATATGTAACTTATTCTATGTAACGTAACGCTGCCGTTTATGAATGTACTATATATGACAACAACACGTACGTACGTACTACGTGTCTCTCTCTGTCTGGACAGCCCGCCATAGCTGCCCCTGGAGCGAGCATCTTGGCAGCCAAGCGTGATTCGTACTTGCTCATGTCCGGGACATGGCATGCCCTCATGTCTCCGCAGTCGTTGCTTCAGCTACACCGATCTCAATAGGGTTTCATAGAAAATGTCATATATATTTATCAGAGTGCCACATCAGCGACATGTACTTTTTTCATGAAATAAAGAGGAGGAAGAAAGAATTCGTTTTATCCCCACAACACGAGCTAGACGACATTTCCCACACCATAAAAACAAGAATGGAACTCCTACTGAAAAGGCTTCGCCTTTCATCGGAAGAGAAAGGCAGCCTCGGACAAGCGCCTCCGCCGCTGCGGGCCGCCTAGCCGTGGGTGAGGCCGCTCCACGCTGCTGGCGAGCGCCTCTGCCGTCTTGGCGCTGCTGGCCGTGGGCGAGGCCGCTCTGCGTCGCGGGCGAATGCGGGAGGGGAAGCCAGCAGTTGGCAACCCCCCGCTGTGCACAAGTTGGACGCGGGCGCGAGTCCGCCACTAGTACACAAACCATTTTTCTTGACACTAGCGTTTTATTTCTACTTGCGGTTTTCTTTAGGAACAGCCCGGTAGAAATCGGCCCTATTTTTACAGGCGGCTCTCTTAAGGAACCGCCCGGTAAGAAATACGATTTCTTCTGGCGGTTTTCTTAAGAAACTGCCGGTAGAAATCGACTATTTCTACTGGCGAATTTCTTAAGGAACCGCCAAGTAGAAATCGATTTATACCGGCGGTTTCTTAAGAAATCCACCAAGAGAAATAATTTGAAATTAATTTTTTTGAGTTTTTCAAACTTCCTCGGATGGAGAAACTCCCAAAATAAAAGTTGTAGATCTCGAAAAGTTATGAAACTTTGTAGTTGACAACTTTTTCATTTGAAATCATCTTTTTATGGAAAACTATGAACGAAATTTTGAAAATTTGAAATTTAAATTTTGCAAATGACTTCGGATGGAGAAACACTCTAAATGAAAGTTGTAGATCTCGAAAAGTTATGAAACTTTGCAATTGAATATTTTTTTTCATTTCAATTCATTTGTACCCTCAAATATTTAATTTTCCGTCGGGTTTGTATAATATGTGGGGAACAAAAAATAAGATCCGCATACAAGTGAGTGTGTGGTGCAGTGGTAAGGGATCGCGCGAGGCCAGGTCACGGGTTCGAATCCCACCGGCCACGTAGCGCGTGATTTTAGCGTGCCTCCCCTGGTTTCAAAAATATTTTTTGCCTTTTTAAAAATATTTTTTTGCTATTTTTTTATATTTTCTGAGTAACAATTTCTACAGGCGGTTTCTTAAGAGAACCGTCTGTAGAAATCGATTTTCACTGGCGGTTCTCAAAGAACGGCCAGTGAAAATGGGCCATTTTCACTGGCCTCTCCCACTGGCGGTTTGAAAAAATACCAGTGGAAATCGATTTAGAACTGCCTCTAGAAATGATCTGTATACTAGTGTGCCGCATGCAAGTTCTATCGCATGCAGGCGAGTCCGCTGCGTGGACGAGACCGCCGTTGCGGCGCTGCCGGAGGCGATGGAGTGAATAGAGAGAAGAGAGACGCCGGCACGGTCGCCGTGCTGCTAGCCATGGAGGTCGTGGCGGCCGCCGTCGCGGCGAGCGGAAGAGCGCAGCCGGCCGCGCTGTCCTACTCCGAGCGCCGCCGCGACCCCAGCGTCCGTCTCGGGTGGCAAGCTCCTCCCGCTCCGCCTCTCCTCGGTGGCCTCGGCAGACATGTCTGCACTGCTGCAGCTCCGCGCTCGGACTTGCTGGACGGTGTGCACGGCATCCACGGCAGCTTGAGCTCCCGCTCAGCCACAACAGCATCTATGTCCTCCGCCGATGCCACCGTCCCCGAACAGCAGGCGGCACCAACTACGGCCCCGTCCAGCACGGCCGCGGATTGGAGGCTTTGTGCATTGGATAGAGATGGATAAAGAGATGACGATGATGAGATGGCCCTGCTGGTGGGACCCGCAGAAGGGTAAAATAACCGGATAAACTGTACAATGAAATTATATACTAAAAGAGATTTATTTTATGTTAAATTTTACGTCTTAAAAACTGAGAAAGAGAATCTTCCATTGAGACCGGTCTTAACAGAATCCTCAGTATAACCACCTAGTGCTGCTTTCCTTGAAGACCGGCACCACACCAAGTCTCCTACGCCTAACCCAAGGGCTGCCTCAATTAATGTTAAATTTATTTATGATTAGTACCGAGTGGATTTGTTATATACATCTTCTACCAGCACTCCCTCTATACCCATAAAATTTGTCGTTTTGAACGAGGTTTGGATCAAATATTAGAAACATAAATAATCAATAATTTTTAAAATATTTAATTTGAAAAGGTGAAACTTATATGTATAGATTCACCTTGAAACCCACCTTTATAAAAAAGTAATTTTCTTTTTAGTTTTTCTTATATATTTTAATAAAAAAGAATAGATAAAGTTAGATTTTGGAGACCGTGTTCTTGTCTAAATATGAAAGGAGTATCGTTCATGATGCATGAAAAGGGTCGCATTTGGCTTAACTTGGAGCCTACTTCCCCGCTCATGAAAAGGGTCCTCATTCACTATGCTCACCTAAATGACTTTAGATCGATCCAATAAAGTAGTATAGTTGTAGGGCTAGACGCTAAATATAAATCTCATTAGCTCGCTCAGCTCATGGCTAGCTCGGCTCAGCTCGACTTGTGTCGTTAAGATAGCGAGCTAAGCCAAGCCAAAATTTTAGCTCGTTAGCTATAACAAACCAATTCAAGCTAGTTTATGAGCCACTCACGAGCTCAACGAGCCTGGCTTTCAGAAAAAAAAAAAAAAAGCATATATATGTATACATATGTAAGCATATAATGGACATAATTTGTACTATATTGTATCTATATACATGATATTTACTGCTATTATTTATGATGGATGAATAGGTATTGTATCACTCATTAAAATGTATGGTAGCTAGTCTTCATTTTATATTTTTTTGTCCCTAGCTCGCGAGCCAAACGAGATAGCTTGGGGTTTTTTCTAGCCAAGCCGAGCTAGCTTTTTAGCTCGTTAGATATAACGAGCTGAGTTAGGCCAGCTCGTTATCTTAATGAGCCAAACCGCGCCAAGTCGAGTCGAGCCAGCTCGATATCTAGACCTATATAGTTGTAACTGAAATGAAAACCAAATTTTTTTTTGAGGGGAAGAAATGGAAACATAAAGTGAACTGCTGGGTTGTGTTAGCGCGTAGGCACACCATTTGGCTTAACTTGGAGCCTACTCCTCCGCTCCCTAAAAATGTTATTCTTGTTTTATGAAAAATCAGCGATTTTAAGATCGACTAAATATAGGTAACAAAATATTGATGTAACACTCCGGGGTAGGGCTTAATATGATTAATATGATACTCATATCAATAAGTTGCAACTTATTTTCCGAAAGTCCATCTCTAAAGAACTCTAAAGTTAAGCGTGCAGCGTGTTAGGCTTGGAGCGATGGGTGATCGACTGGAAAGTTCTATGCGCATAAATGAGGACAAAATGCGCAGAAAAGACTGGTGTTGGTATGTGAGAGCAGTATTGGTTCTATTAAAACTATCAGATGTAAGCGGGCCCAGCCTTGAGGAGGCGGGACGTTATAAATGTTATCAGAGCCAACTCTCATGGTTTCACGGGAGCGTGTGTCGCAGTTGCGCAAGCATGATGCGCATGACTGATATGACAGCATGGCACATGCGCTGGCACTGAACACAGGGACAAAGCTCAATGGAGGGTAAACTGGGCTTCGGCCCCTGCTTGCCTGCAGCAAAGTTATGAAGGATCAGTGGTAGCATGTTAGACGATAGAGATTAAAGAAAGGCCTGTTACTAGGAAAAGGGTAGTAAAGTGTCGGAGAGGTATTAGGCTGGGAGTCATAATAGCTGCCTATTTTTTTATGATGACTTGCTAACTTTTACATTCAGTTATCATAGGTAGCAGTCATGGCACCTCACCTGTTACTACAATACTTGGCTGAGACCTACGTATACAGCCATACTGGTGCTAGAAAATAGCTCCAAATCACTGTTTATGCTTCATTAAGTCGCATACCATGGTGCTTATAATAGAAAATGCCCCCCCCTTGATGTTGAGTCAAGCTCCGCCACTGACTGGACACACAGACGTGGCCAAGAGAGGAGGTTCCTGGCCTGAGGTTGATCGACGAGGACGTCGATCTCTTAAGGGGGTGAGGATGTAACACCCCGGTCCATGGCTTAATAGGATTAATATGATACTCATACTAATAAGTTGTAACTTTTTTCAGAAGTCTATCTCTAAAGAACTCTAAAGTTAAATGTGTTTGGCTTGGAGCGATGGGTGACCGACTGGAAAGCTCTTTCCGAATGCGCATAAGTGAGGACAAAGTACGCAGAAAAGACTGGTGTTGGTCTGTGAGAACAATATTGTTCCTATTAAAGTTATCAGATATAAGCGGGCCCAGCCTCGAGGAGACGGGACGTTACAATTAATTTTTATGATACATAATTAGTACTATTGGATAGATTTTTGAATATACTTTCATAATAAACTTATTTAGAGAAATAAATATTACATATTTTTTATAGATCTAGTTAACTTTTTTTATAGATCTAGTTGAAATTAAGACAGTTTGACCAAAGACGTATCCCATAGCGATTTTTTTTTTTAGATGGAGCAGTATTTTCGTAGAGGCCAGTAGGTACATGCACACTGCTATGCATGTTTATTTTTGCATCGTGATGTGTTCATGTCAGATGGCTGGCACATTTGTTTTGCAGGATTTAGATAGGTGACTCGAGATTGGATCGGTGGAGGATCACACAAGATGCGAATATATCGATCGTAGCGTGTACTGTCGTGTGTACAGGTATTTTTGTTTACTAGGTAGGTGGCCGTGCGTTCCTACGGGACAGCTAAACTTTGGTATTAAAAATCTGGATCACATAATAAAATAATAATACTGTGAAATTAAATACCGACAATAAAGTGACATTTATCAATACAAATAAAAAACAAATATCCTTTAGTAGTCAAGCATAGATCAAGAAAATACTATAATCCATGCAAGAAGCAATAAACAATTTCTAGCAACAAACATTAGCAAGCCTCGCTTGAACCCAGTCGCGGAGGCCACGTCTGCAATCCTGCAGTGCAGTTATAGACAAAATGCCCAAGTCCTGGTGCAATAAATACACAGAGAAATACATCTCCTGCAGGAGCGCATGCCCAGGCAGCAAGATGGCTTTAGATCTTCAAGCTCCACTATCTTCAAAAGGTGCACTTAGAGCTTCCAATTAGCTGGTGCTTTACCTGGACGTCCATTGGACTCAGGATACACCATTTAGCGAGATCCTCTGTAGCCTTCGTATTAGAGCTCCAAACATCAAGCATCTTCTTCTCTACTACCAATAATTTCAAAGTTATGGCAAACTCCATAAAGCAGTAAAACTTCAAGCACTGAAAACATGTTTTTCTCACAAATCCAAAATTTTGCTATGGACTAAAAAATATCTATGCCACCCAAATAACACAGGTAACTCAACAACTGCTTAGCTACAACACAAGCAAAGAAAAAGTGGTAATTAGTTTCTTCTTCCATGCAGTGCTTGAGGACAATAAGATGCCATACAAAAACACAACATGATTTAATTTCTGAAAGAGCCAAAATAGTTGCATTATCATTGATGGGGAACACACATACCAGAAGAGGCAATTGCTTGCCAATAGCCCACAGGCTTGCCTGAAGTCCCAGCCAGATGAAATATGTATTTGAGAAGACAAAGCAAATGACTGTAAGTACTGCTGCAGATCCATAAATCCTGCCAAGACAAAAAAAAAAGGTAAGATCAACATATCCACTTGATTACAGATTTTTGCTATAAATCTAGACTGAGATGCAGATTTATAAACATGCAATGGAAAGAGAGCTAACATCTAATTAGCCCATCCCACCAAGTATCCCATTCACCTAGATTATTTTTTCTTAAATAAAAAAAGAAGCGCACATAAGAAAGCATGCCAACATATCCTGAAAAAAAAAAGAAATATAACCAGTGCCGGCTAATGATTAGACTATTTATTTAAGAAAGAATGTAGCTTTCTAATGTGCCAATAGTGATTAAATTTGGAAAAGGAAATTGAGCTCGTGTCACTTTCAGGGCTCAACAGACACCCAGGTAACAATTTCTATAGCAAGAGATCATTGTCTGAACTCTGGAACTACTTGGGCTCCAGAGTATCCTCGTATCTGTCCGCAACTCCGCATTCTGAGAAATAGAAGGCACCTTTTAGTCTCCACAACTCCGGCATGGTGACAGTACAAAGTAAACCGGAATAGTAATGCATTTTTTCTAAAGCAATCACTTATTAACAGACTCAAATTTTGCAGGAAGCTCACAAATTCGTTGGGCATTCCCAGCAAAATTTTCCCTATTCTTACCACTTTGTCAATTGTCAGCACAAAAAAATATATATCTGAATGAAGTGCAACCAGATTACATCTTGCAGATAGCAAAAATAGATTACACTGTATAAGCTATCGCCTCGACACTTTCATACTAAGCCAGTGCAAAATAAACAGACATAATATCTGGAAGGATTATTATATTGTAGATAGGATGGCTCACATTGCAGCACAGTATGTTGAATTCTTGAATTAACGGAATCTACAATGTATAGAAACAAACATATTAGTGATTAAATTTACTGAACGTTTCACCCAGAGCTAAGAAACTTGCTTGAAATGTTACCATTTTATGAGCCTTTGATATGTGTCGGTCTGTAGCCTTAGGAGAATACACCAGTGTTTTTTGAACTGAAAACACAAAGTGAGTATACCTGCACTAAAATGTCGAGATGGTCATGTGTCAATATGAGGAATGTTTGGATGGGAAGGCAGGTGAAAAACAATCAGTTTATATAAAATATTTAAGGATATACATTTGACAATAGAAGGAACATATCACAGCAAAAGTCAGGTAGGGATATATACTCATGTCGTTGAGCCTGAAGGTTTGTTCCAGTCATATTTGATATTGCCCCACTTTCTTGAAAATGGTATGTTCAATGCTCTGTTTACGATGGCATCTTGAACATTGTATTCTAGGGTATTTCTTTGGTACCTGAAAATGAGTCCTGTTGTATTAGGTCTGGAGACATACATAGAGAACCGAATAAGAGATCAGATACAGGCAAATTTTAGAGAGTTGACATCGCAATGACATTGTTAGCTGCTGGAAAACCAAATTGAGTGGCAACTGGATTATTGTTCATGTGCTCTGGAATTCAATCTCTTTGTTCGCAGTTGTTGTAAACTTGAAAAACTTTAAATTGGGATCTAAGCATGAAGGAAATATAAACTTGTATTTATAACACCAAAACAATAAGTAGAGTCTGATATTCTTTTGCTCACTAAAATTAGTTAAAAGTTTTCTACAGTGAAGACGACATCAAGAGGGATGCTGACCTGCATATAAATAGCTCATTAGGATATGTTTGCTGACTCAATTTAGGAAACAGAGAAACATGTTTACCTATCAAAGTTCAGGATGAAAATATTTGTTAGGGAAAAAAAGGGACCTAACTCCTAAGCTGTCAAGTAAACCTTACTCCAACTTCAAGTGCAGGAGTATTCATAGACCCATTGAAATTGCAAATGATAAAATCAACAAAAGGGGACATATGGTCCTGACAGCACCTATTATATTTTCTGAAACATATATATAAGCTTTGTAGACTATATTTGGATGACCCAAGAAATTGAGAAGGAAATTAAAAAAATAAAGATGCAAGTACCAGCAACACTGGAAATAGCTAGTGGGTGTGCGAGAGATCTGCTGGTCTTCTTCCCTGGCTATTCATGTGTGCAGACCTGCATTACAAGAAAGAAAGTACGAGGAGGTCATGAAGGAAGCAGTCGATGAGGCAAGAGACTCTGGCAACCTCCCGATCGGTATCAGCAGGATATTCAACCTTCGGGCGACATCTGATCTGGAGACCGTGCTCGCCGCGTGGAGCAACCAGAGCAACAAGTCGACGCGGAGCAGGCGCCAACAGTCCAGGCCGGCTGCTCCGTCTCTGCATCTAGCCCTCGACCGAACCGCCTCCTGGTGACGGACTGACGGCAACTCCGGCCGGAGAAGCGCGGGCGCGGTGCCTGGTGGTGGAGACCGACGTCCGCGACCGCCGGTGGCTGCCTGCATGGCCTTCCTTAAGCCTGAGCCTGACGGAGATTTGCCAGGCAAAGGAAATGAGAGGGGAAATCAAGGAACAGAACAAGGAAACAAATCAATGATTAAAGCCGCAGGATCTTCGTGCGGGGGACCCGAGGGGACCGGGGGCACCGCACGCGTGATTTCTGTTTCATTTTTTTCATTGTCGCACCAGCGTAGAGAAGACCGCGGCGACGGAGCGTGGACCCGGGTCCACCGCACGCTCGGATCTAGAGGCGAGGCGGGATCGCATGGGTGCGGCAGGACGGTGAGACGAAAATTTTTACAGCACCAAAAATATGTCCCCTCTTTAGTATTTTTAGTTGTGAGAGATTATGCCTGGTCAAGTTGGATTAAAAAGCTCTGCGTCCAGTCCCTCCTTTATTTTTTTTTATGGTCACTCAAGTCCGACAAAAAAAGGGAATTTATGATTTTTTAGGCCGCAGCTTTAAGTCGTCAACAGTTGGTCTTCTCAATACCTTTGCGCTGCTTTCCTTGAAGACGTATTGGCGGCAGATAACGAGCTTTAGCTCGGTTAGTAGCGGTGGCCAGTGAGCACGTTACCCATCAGCGTTCAAACCTTGGGTTTCACGCTAGTGTTTCTTATTAGAAACCGTGTTTTTCAAATAATCTATAGCCTCTCACGCATGGAGCTACAAAGGGATTATGATGTGTCTATCGTCTACAGAGTCTTGTATGATTCCAATGATCTCTACAAGGACACGCGCTTCGGTTCTAAGAGCATCTCCAAAAGTTTGTCAAAATTCACTTGGCAAATCTTGTGATTTGGCAACTCTCTAAAATATATGGCAAGTGAAAAAAGAGTCCCTTTCTAATAGTTTGGTATAATTTACTTGCCAAATGCAGATCAAACTTACATCAGTAACTCCAAGACAGAAACAAAATTATGTTCATATCCTTCCACCTCTTGAAAACTTACATCAGGAACCCTAAAACAGAAAAAAAAATTGTTTTTTCACCCTTCCACCTCTTCTAAAAGTTCAATGGCAAGAATAGCAACTTGAGATAAATGAGGAGTTGTTGGAGAGGGTTTTTGTGATTTTGTCAAGAAAATAAAGATAACAAGTTAAAATACCAATTTGTTGGAGATGCTTATAGTTGTAGGACTGTTTATACGCATATAGTGTGTGTACGTGTATAAACAGATACTATAGTTATACCCATATGAGAGACGTCAAAAGACGTACTGCCAGCATGTAAGTCTCCACCTAACCTAAGGTCTTCTCAGACTATACTCTCTCCGTCCCTTTAAAAGAGTTGCTATGGGATACGTGCAGGTTAAACATTTTTTTTAACTTTGACTAGATTTTTAGAAAATACATGCAATACTTATATCTTCAAATGAGTTTATTATGAGAGTGCATTCAAAGATCTATACTAATTATGTACCATAAATATTAATATTTTGTTATATACATTTAGTCAAAGTTAAAGATTATTGCTGACTTTTTTTAGAAGCAAGGATGACTATTTTGAGAACAGAGGGAGTACTTCATAATGGCCGCAACTTTAGGTCACCAGTTGGTAATGCTAAATGGCTAGCTACCTGCACTCTGGTGAAGTATTTCAGGTCACGTTAGTATTTGTTTTGAAAACAGGCATGTTTCTGTCTCATAAAGTGATAAATTCGACATGAAAAACATACTAATGACACTAACAAATTGTCTAAAATTATATTATTAATAACGATGCTACAATTTTATATAAGTTGTTTGGATACATTTATACGTTTTACAAGCGCGTTTGTCATCTCTATATTTATAGTACGCATATTACTATACATAAAATTTCTTTATAAGAAAACTCAAACATCTTGAGAAGTGAGGGAGGTTAGTGTAACCATATGTGGCTATCTGTATCCCAATTTACCATGATCACCTAAAGTCCGACAAATAAAGGGAATTTTTTATTTTTAACGATTGAACCAGTAAATATGGAGGTGGAGTATATTCCATGTACTAGTTATACCGCAATTTTCAGGAGCTGTACATTGTAACAGCGAAGCGGGTAAGGTGGATCGGGCATGGTGGAGATGACATGGGAGACGGCGGCGTGGGGGTGGCAGCTGGTGGTGCGGCGCCCTAGGGCTAGGGTTGGGGCGGCTATGGCTGGTGGCGTGTGTTAGGGAGGAGGCGTTGGCACAGGGAGAAGAGGAGAGAGGAGGTGGCGACGGCAGTAGAGAAGGAAGGGAGAGGAGATAGAGAGCTTTCGCCCAATTACTTCTTAATCTTAATAGATTATAATCTCCTAATATTTATATTCCTGAGTGGACTTAACTTTCAAGCTAAGCCGGAAGAGTCCTTGTCGAACACGAGCTCTTTCTTCCATAATTATTCTATTTTACTAAAAATAACTAATAGCATATTAGGTAACCGGATGACGTGGCGAGGTGATGATGGCGGGGATGGCGGCGGCGGCGTGGCCGCGCCCCCCCCAGCCCGGAGGCGGAACCAGGGCGCCAGCAGGGGCGTGGCCCCCTCTAAAAACAGTAAAAAAAAATTTTATACCATGGAAAAAATTAAAATTTTCATCAAAAATTCAATAAAAATTTGATTTTAAATAAACTCAATAGAAATTTATTTTTATCAAAAAATCAATGATACATCACAAAAGTTTCTTCTTTCACATATTTATGATATGTCAATTATTATTTGGCCCCCTTATTTTTGAACGCTGGTTCTGCCACTGTCCTCCCCTTTCCCTAGCTCACGCCTACCAACCCTAGGGTTGGCGGTGGCGGTTGCCGCGGGCTTCCCCCATGTGGGCCCCGATCGGCCCATTTATCGTGTCAAGGATGTCGGCTCCAGGTGGACATGTGACATACATATATACTTGCCACTCCTCTGAACAAATTTTTTTCACGAATACAAAAAAGATTTGCATACCTTTGTATTAAGAAGAGAAGAGTTTGAACCCACAGGCAATGCGCTTTTACTGAGCACCGCAGGAGGTCATCCAAAAACAGTCATAGCTGGACCATCCTAGCAAATGAACTCAAGTTTCAATATTACGTAAATGGAAGACAACCAATACCGACGCTGCAGTGCAACCTAGGAGATAGCCTTGCGTTTTCACAGTTGCCTGGACGAACCCTTTTCGCCGTCCGCAAAGAGGGCGTCTAGTGTTTCGATGTTGAACGCAGTCAGGTTGACATCGAAGATCTTCTCAAAGGTCTTTAGTTTCGATACGGATGGCGCTAGTAGACCCTCGGTGTAGCTCATACGCTGCATCATCAGAACCTCACCTCGATTGAAACTAGGTACTCGCGAGAGGCCCTGGGCCGCCAGCTGCCTGCTCCACAGCAGTAGCACTGGCTTCGGAGCAGCAGGGTGCTTGGTAGGCTCACGAATAAGCGAAGAGTCAAATGTCTTTAGCACACGTCTGGTGAAGCTCTTGATTCAGCATGTGGAGAAGTTGTCGCTGATGTCAACCGTGTGGTCGTCCCAAGGCGGCGTACTGAACATGTCAACATCCACCTGGGTTGGTGTGACGACCCGTGATTTCCTCAAAGGGAAATCCATGTGATAGTCTAGAGACTTAGACTATCACATTATCATTACGCATTGATACCATAGTTCATACATCACAAAATTATAAGTTACAAGGTATTACATCACTTGGTAACGCACCTAAGTACAACATATTCTAGCGATAAACGCACACATATCCGTATTAGAGTAGACATAGCGCCGTAGCGAGTGAAGGCTCCCCTTCACGAGTGATCATCAGAGTTGGGGTAGAGCATCGGTGGGCGTAGACTTGATCTCTTAACCAAACTTGGGTGTACGAATGAGACCACCTACTCTTTCTGTCTCCAGTGTCACAGCAGTGGCCACAACGGGTGTCGGCTCACCAGCACTCGGCGAGGTGGATCTGGAGAGGGGGCGTGGGGGAAGGAGGGGAGGAAGGGAGAGGGCCAGGGGAGGGGGCTAGGGTTGGGTGATCGGGTTTGAGATGCTCTAAACGAATTCGATCTTAAATACGGTCGGAAAATATCCATACTATTTTGAGCCCTATGTATTATATCGCAATTTGCAGGAGTTGTAGATACGCATACCACTCCGTTTGTCATGGCAAAAATAGGTGCAGCAAGGACTTTCCTGTTCATGCCATTACATTGGGGATTCCCAGTGCTCCGTTGGACGGCCAGCATGAGATCCTGCAGCAACGGCTCATCCTCGTTCGCCGCCAGCTTTAATTTATGCACTCATGTGTGCATGTGACCATGTCATGACTCAGGACGGCTTGATCTTGATGGATGAGGTCTGATCGAGGTAGCTAGCAGAGGCCATGGCGGCTTTACAAAAGCTAGCTGCATGCTAGGGCTCTTTTAATTTGCTTTGTCCTGTATCACGTGCACACACACCACATGATCCATGGCGTTTTAGCGAGCAAGACAGCATGCATGGATAATGCGTCGAAAAAATGGGAGCTGATGTAGAAAGAGGCCAAGGTGATCGTTTTTCTTTTTTTTGTGTGTGTGTAAGGGGTACACGTGGGTGAGGAGGTCACTCATCGTTGGTCATTGGTGGCTTTGCGGCTGTTCTGGTGAGAGGAATCACCTAAGTTGTTTCCTCTTAAGGAAAAAAAAGGCTTAGGCACGGTCACGAAAACTAAGTTAAGGATCATTGCTATATATATGGTAAATTTGAGCTACTTTGTGTAGACTCCTTAAGGCTGGCTCTTCAAATGATGATTTAAATGGTGAGTTTAAAAGACTCTTGGAGATGGTCATATGTCCTTAAACTTTTTCTCATTTCTCACATAGGTCTAGATACTTTTTTTTTTTTCGCTCATCTTAATTTATCTACTTGTTTTTTCATGTTTCACCTAGGTCCAAATACTTTTTTCGCTCATCTAGGTCCATGAACTTTTCTTCATTTCTCACCTAGGTCCATAGCAAGCCACATGCTTTTCTTTTTAAGTTTTACTAGGAAATATGCCCGTGCATTGCAACGGAAAAAAACTATCAAATACTAACCAAAAATAAGAACAAGAATGTTACAATTCAATTAACGTTGTATATCCTTACAATGAAATTTTAAAGCTATAGATTATTATGATAAACCTGGATTGATCTTTTATAGTAGATCTAGAGAAATTCTATCGTAATTTAGTTATAAAGAACTGAATATACATACATTATGCGACACAAATAACCAATTTTCTATTTACTCTTAAAACTATATTTCTCTCTAACGTTGATTTTAAGACATGCCTGACTCTTGCCATCATCACAAGCAAGTCTGCTCTGCTTCTGACCCATCATTCTCCAACAGAGCAAATCTCCCAAGATTTGATGAACTCAACATATCCCTTCCTCATCCACATGAAGTCATAGTTATCCAGATCCAACACGAACTCATAGCATGCTTCCTTGAGCTTCTGAAAGCCGTGCCGATGGACCATCACCAGTGTTGCTGCGCGGTCTCGACGTGAAGGCACCTAGAGAACGCGCGTGATCCAGATCAGCGATAGCCTCCGCACGTTGTACCTCTTTGTAGCCAACAGTAGATGCCCAAACATGTCCCTGTAGCGTGTCGTCCCGCCGTCCACGAGGAGCAGGGTGCCGATGTTGGCGAACTATAGGAGTGCCTCTGTGGTCGGCCACGACATGTTGTTGACCGCATAGACCGCATAGCAGTAGCATTATGGATGTTGGTTGCTGCCGCTTCTGAGTCAAGCGTGTTGGGCCCCCTCATTTCGCGGCGTGAACTCAGCGTCATCGGGTCCCATATTACACGGAAGGCGAGGTGGAAGTGGCGGATGTTGACGACACTCGATCTGGAGGCGGTCACGGTGGTGGTAGCGCCACTCCTGGAGTTGTTTCCTCCATGAGGCGAGCTTGCTAGGGTCTCCAGTTCCAGCAGTCCTAGTTCGGCATTGAACAACACCGAGTCCTCGTGTGAGAAGAAAGGGTCGGCGCACGTATTGGTCAACCAGCTCGATGCTACCATGCATGCGCCCACACCGCGAGGCTCCTCCGTGGCGAGTTCCACAAAGATACACATGCGTGGCCCTGCTCATCGCCCTTCCCATCGGGGTGGCATATACAACCATCCAGTTTAAGGCCATCGATAGTGATGATCTTTGAGAAACTTAGTTTGCATAGTTGTGGTGCTTCTTCTTGAGCTTGCTGAAGCCATGGACCTCGACGACGTGCATAGCAAAGACGTCACACGCAACAGTAACGGAGTAAGGGTCGTCCTCAACATCGTCGACACGTACTATTGTGCTGATCATGCGTGTAATATAAGAGACATGGGACAAAATTACCTCTTGGTTTGGAATAATTACGTTACTATGTTATCAATCAATAATCCTATTTGTGTGCATGTATTGGGTTGATGGCACCGTGCATGCCATCGTTATCTGATTCGAAATGGAGGAATAGATTATGACTCTGATCTGACCACTATGAATTGGATACGTTTTGTGTGAAAGAAATCTAAATCGGATAGTTAGGAGAGGCCAGACAGAAAAATTAACAGAAATTTTACCAACTCTAAAATTTGAAGCTTTCAAAGACATAGAGAGTATCCAACATGTATTGGAATAGGACTTTGTATTGTTGCTATTATTTATTTAGTAATTTATAATTTCTACATTTTTCTATTATTGATTTATTTATAATATCAACTAATATACGGAGGCCTAGCTGGTATAGGTACCATCCGTACATGTATTTTTTGTCATTTTTCTCTCACACGCCTCAAAGGAACTACGGTTACGGGGTGGACCGGAAGGAAAAAAAGGAATAGACTAAATACAGACATAATTAGGACTGCAACAATACGAGAGGTAGAGGCAAGTTATTCAATATCAAAATCTATTTGGAGTAGGAGTCCTAACCCAAGAAGACAATCAGTTTTGGAATTAGGCAATCTGTTTTGGAATCTGATGAAAAAGCTATTCCAACTCATATAAGCAGGGCTACATATGAGTCCAGATAGGGTAGTTAGAAGAAGACGGACCAAAAAAAGGATGGACCAAAAAAATGGGCTGAAATTTTGCCTCTTTATTATTAGGTATAGATATAGATAAACTGGTTAAAACTTTGAAAAATTGTATAAATCATAGAAAAATCATAAAAAAAAAAATCTGGTTTTATTAGACTCTACATGAATAGATCTATGCAATAGATACATAATATGGCATGCTTTAGTTTAAAGTTTTTGCTGCAGATGTAGATTTATGTAGATCTATGTGTTTCTTGTTTAATTTATAACTAGAGCTCCTGTGCTCTAATTGTAGTGAAATTTTTATGGTAGGCTAATTACCATATGCTTCAACTATGGTAAAAATTTTAGCTTTAATTCCACAAGTATGACTCCAATTGATTATTTATTAACTATTAAACAAGAATAAATGTAGGCAAATCAATAACTCAGTCATACATCCTCCACTAAAGCTGAAATTTTTACCATAGCTCACGCATACGATGATTAACCTACTATAAAAATTTCACCACAATTGGAGTACAGGAGCTCCAGTTATGAATTAAACATAGAAATACATAGATCTACATAAAGTACAACTACAACAAAAACTTTAAACTAAAGCATGTCATATTATATAAATATTACATAAATCTATTCATGTGGAGTTTTACAAAGCTAGATTTTCCTTTTTCTAATTTTTCTCAATCTGTTTATGATTTAAAAAAAAACACACATGGCCTACTGTGGACCTAGATGAGAAGTGGGGAAGAGGGAAGAGTTCTTGGGTCCAAATGAGTGAAAAAAGTACCTAGATTTAGGTGAGAAGTGAGAAAAATTTATGGACCCAGACGAGCAAAAAAAAATACTTGGACATAGGTGAGAAGTAGAAAAAAGTTTAACGACTCACGATGCATTTCACTCTAATGATAAAAGCATTTGATCTAGTACAACTCCATATAACCAGTATTTTGCTTACCATATAACATGGTTTAGAGCTTTGCAGTTGACATAGGATGCTTGCATTAGTCCAAGACTGCTATATGTACTTATGTAGGCAGGCATATGCTGAACAAGAGGATGTGCACACGCATCAGAAAGAACACGACAAAGATGGGCTCGAGATCACAAGCTGTCTCCGTCCCGTCATCTGCCCTACTGCTTCAGTTCCTCTGCTACTGCTGCCCCTGCTGTCCGCTGATGCATCATCAAGCCAAGTAAGCTGTGCTTCAAATGTCTCTCTCTCTCTCTCTCTCATGAGATCAAGGAGCCTTGCCACTGATCTGATGCTGCTTCTGGAAAATCTCAGACGACGATCTATGTCGTGTATATGGGTGAGAAGAAGCATGACGATCCATCCGTGGTCATGGCATCACACCACGCCACACTGACCTCCATTCTTGGGAGGTACTTTACTACTTACTACTGTAACGACTCATCTATTGTAGCTCATCCAAGTTGTTCATCTATATATAAGCTGGCTTTTTGCTCACATGCATTTGTCCTTGATATCGTCAATGGAGCATCAGCAAGGATGAAGCCCTCAGCTCCAAAGTCTACAGCTACAAGCACGGATTCTCTGGTTTTGCGGCGAAGCTCACCGAGCCGCAAGCGGAGGAGCTTCGGAGTGCGTAGCCTCACCCTCACCCAGCCAACAAAATGAAAACATGCCATGAATGGAGTCGTGTTATTACTCGCAACAAGCATTGTTGGTATGAACTGAGAATAACTAGTTTATTTGCAATATAATGATGTCCTACTAGAGTACCCTGGCGTTGTGAGCGTGAAGCCAAACACATACCACCAAGTGCACACGACTCGGAGTTGGGATTTTCTTGGCATGAACTACGGCGGCCAACAGCCGTCGTCGTCGTCGTCGTCGTCATCGTCACGGCTCCTGAGGAAGGCCAAGTACGGCAAGGATGTCATCGTCGGCGTCATAGACACAGGTTCTGATTTTGGCATTACTACTCATTCGACAGGCTTCAGCTCAGTTTGATTTTGACAGATAGATATTGAGGCGCTGCAGGCATCTGGCCGGAATCACGGAGCTTCGACGACAGCGGGCACGGTCCCGTGCCGAAACGTTGGAAAGGCGAGTGCCAGGCCGGCCAGGCGTTCAACGCGAGCCACTGCAACCGGAAGGTCATCGGCGCGCGGTGGTTCGGCGGCGACGCCACGGAGGAGGTCCTCAAGGGCGGCGAGTACAAGTCGGCACGGGACGCGCACGGCCATGGCACGCACACCGCGTCCACGGTCGCCGGCACACGCCCCACCCACCAGCTTTCTACTTTTCAAGTAAGCTCCATCAGAATTTAGCTTCAGCCAGCCGTCAGGTGGCTTCCTCCACTTCTTTACCTGAACCCTATCCGGCACATTCAGGGACTGCTCTGTTTTCTGAAACCTGTCAGCAAGTAGTGCAGTAACATATGCCAGATATGCCACCTCCTTTATTTGCTGATCTCCAGCTTCCTTCTTTCCTCCATTTGTTCCTTTCATCCCACCAAAGCCATAGCAGAGTTACAATAGTCAGCTGCTGCATCTTCTCCAGCTCGAACACCATCTCCACCATTTCTTTAGCTGATTTCGCTTCAGCCAGTTTGTTCCATACGGACTCTAGGTTGAGTTCCCGCCAGACATGCTTGACATCTTTACATTACAGCATCAGTTGTCCCCCAATCTCATCAAGTCGATTGCACATGCAGCATTTTGTATCTAGGTCCATCCCCCTTCTGTACAACATCTTTACATTACGCCTACCAACCATGCATTTTTTTATTTAACTACTGTAATGTAACTCCTATAGTGCCTATATGCGATGACAAAAGTGTGATGGAAAAAACAACCTGATGAGTCACTTATTGCAGGGGCAATCATTGTATTACCACAACCGCTCAGCGGTATCCAAGAGCAACGACGGCTTCAGTTCGCTTCATTTGGTGCTCACTGGGTAACACATGCACTTTTGCTTTTGTACATACTTTGTATGTGAAGGCTCCATAAGGCTATGTTTGGTACAACTTAGCTTCATTAGTAAAATTGTTTTTTTATATAAAAACAGCTTTGTGAGTAGTTTTCTTTAAAGTTGAGCTGTTTTTCAAATTGGTAAAACAGCTTCACCAACTGCTTATACATAGATGAGAGAAAGATGTGGGAGAAAGAAGAAAAATGGCTTACTCATGAAGCCGTTTTGAAAAAAAATTGTTTGGCAAAAAAAAAAACAGTTCACAACTCAATCAGCATCACTATTAAAGTTGTTATTTTGAAAATAGCTTCATGAGCAACTTTTTCAGTAAAGATGAACTGTTAAAAAAAAATGTTTGGCAAAGCTACTTTACCAACAGCTTCTCTTTATGGCCGATTTTTTACAATTGTTGTGGTGTGTAAATTTTTAAAAAGAATAGAATAGATCTCATAGCTGATGTTTTTTTATGACGATTATAAAATCTATATAATATTACTATACCTTATAAATCTGGTGGCACTAATATATAATAGTTAAACGTCAAATTAACAATCTGAATTAAACAACCCAATGTCGCTCCTGCATCATCAGCTGCGACGAGACGAAGCTCGAGTCCGAAAACATCACCGGGAAGATCATCGTATGCCTTGCGCCGTCGTTCTCGTCCACCTATCCTCCCCCGGTGGAGTTTGCCCGGGCCGCCCTAGCCGCCATTGCCGGCGGGGCCAAGGGCATCATCTTCCAGCAGTACAGCACCGACCTCCTGGAAATCCAGGTGTACTGCCGCCATGGCCACTTGCCCTGCGTCGTGGTGGATAGAGAAACCATATTCAGTATCATAAAAAGCGAAAGGTAGGTGATCTATCGTTGCACATTCTGCTGCTACGTTCATTCAATCAAGAATATGATAGTACGTGATGTCTGATCGTCCCTGCCGTGTATCAACTTTTAATTATTTGGCAGCGAGGTGGCCAAGATTTCTCCGGCGGCGACCATGGTCGGGCCCCAGGTGGCCTCACCGAGAGTCGCGACGTTCTCGTCGAGGGGCCCGAGTGCAGACTACCCCGAGATCCTCAAGGTGATGATGTACATGTATTCATTCTATGCTGTTAGGGGGAAAATAGCTAAACGGCACTAATTCAAAACAACACGTCCCTATCGGTTCGAAACCCTATCACCAACGGTTTTTGGGACCAGTAGCACAAAATCGGAAGAGAAAATCCAAAAAGATGGTCTTAAAAAATATCAATTTTTTAACGGTAGAACTGTAGGAGAGGCGCCATTAGGCAACCGCGCACGCACTGTCACAAGTCACATGATTTTTTTTCAGATGAAAAACACGCACCTCAAGATTGTCGGCGCTGAAACCCACGGCCCCAGCATTGACGTGTTTATCCCCTAACCACTCCACCCATAAACACTATGTCTATTTGGGATATTCATCCTTGGTCCTCGCATTTTGTGTTTATCTAATTTCCGATTGCATTGAGTTGGAGCTTAAAATGAATTCAAATGAAAATGATGTCAGCTACTGAATTTTATAACTTTTCGAGACCTCCAACTTTGGTTTTGGTTATTTCTTCATCCGAGGTTGTCTGACAAATTTGAATTTCAAATGTGAGGAAATTCAATGATAATTTTCTTTTGATAGATGAAATGAAAAAAGTTGTTAACTATAAAGTCAAATAACTTTTTAAGATCTATAACTTTTGTTCTGGTCGTATCTCCATCCGGGATCGCTTAAACATTTTGAATTTTAAATGTGAATTCAAACTTAAACTATAAAGTTGCAAAATTTTTCAAGATCTATAATTTTTGTAAACTACAAAGTTGGATACCTTTTCGGTTGGATAACTTTTCGGTATATATCTAACGTAACGCTGCCCGTGAATGTACAACTATATATATGATGACAACGTAGTCTCTATCTGGACAGCCTGACATAGCTGCCCCTGGGTGAGCATCTTGGCAGCCAAGCGTGACTCGTACGAGCTCATGTCCGGGACATCCATGGCATGCCCTCATGTCTCCGCAGTCGTCGCCTTGCTCAAGTCGGTCCACCCGGAATGGTCGCCTTCCATGATCAAATCCGCCATTGTTACCACAGGTAAAATATACAATGCCAGTAGCCTAGCTACTAGTACTACCAATAATGCAACTTATGATGCATATCAGCCGCCTAGCTAACGGCTAACAAGCTACTGTACTTTACTGTACATCTCCTTCAGCATCGGTGACGGATCGATTCGGCATGCCAATCCAAGCCAATTCAGTGCAACGGAAGCCGGCGGACGCCTTCGACATGGGCGGCGGCGTCATCGTGCCGGACAGGGCCATGGACCCCGGCCTGGTCTACGACATCCAGCCAGAGGAGTACGACATGGAAAACATGAACGCCCTCGACAAGCTCAACCTGCCCTCCATCGCCGTGCCCGGCCTCAAGGACTCCGTCACGGTCACCCGCACGGTCACCAACGTCGGTCCGGCGGCGAAGGCGGTGACGTACCGGGCCGTGGTGGAGGCGCCGGCAGGCGTGAGGATGAGCGTGGAGCCTCCGGTGATCGCCTTCCGGAGAGGCGGCGCCAGGAACGCGACGTTCCAGGTGACGTTCGTGGCGAAGCAGAGAGTGCAGGGCGGATACGCGTTCGGGAGCCTGACGTGGGTGGAGGATGATGGTAAGCACTCAGTTAGGATCCCCATCGCCGTTCGCACCGTCGTCTGGGACTTCGTCGCCGATACATCTTGATGATCGAGTCGAGTGAGTTCGTTCTGGAGAAACACAAAAATTTATGACATCAAAATTATAGAGAAAAACGCAAAGATTTATGACATCAATGATTCTTGTAATGCACTTATAATTTGAGACTTAGTTGGTGTCATAAATATTATTAACTTATGATATAAATTTGATCATACTTAAAAAACTTTGACTCTCCAGAATTCTTGTAATAATAAGAAAGGATGCATATGCATGCATGTGTGTTCCGCGTTGTTGATTCACTTTGTTTTTTGGTTTAGTACTGTCCGCCGGGCATTCGCTGTTGTAAAAATATATAAAGTATGACGTGCAAACACTTCAATAATACTCCATTCCAAATGGAGTTTTTTTTAATAACTTTGGCCTTTGTATTACTCATCAGTCTCAGCTAAATGGCCAGACACCCAGACCCCTACATCAGAAGGAACATCATCCCAAGTGGTTATAAACTCACTCAGGTTTTTACAGCCAAACGACGCCAACGCAAGCGCTACTTTATTGCAAACTCTAGGACAAACTGAAATAAAGACAGCGACAAACTCCGACGACAACAAGTGCTTCACTTCAGTGTTGGTACCGCTCATTGCAGATTTGCAGTAACCCGGTTGCTTTCACGCCTGCCAGGACTCCAAGCATTTCAGCATGAAAAGCATCAACCAGGAAATCTTCCCTTCCTGCTCCGGCTTTCACCATTGACCATTAGCATCTCTGATCACGAAGCCCCACCCACCAACTTTCTACTTTTCAAAGTAAGCTCCATCAGAATTTAGCTTCAGGCAGCCGTCAGGCAGGCGGCTTCCTCCACTTCTTTACCTGAACCCTATCCGGCACATTCAGGGACTGCTCTGTTTTCTGAAACCTGTCAGCAAGTAGTGCAGTAACATATGCCACCTTCTTTATTTGCTGATCTCCAGCTTCCTTCTTGCCTCCATTTGTTCCTGCATCTTTTCCAGCTCGAACACCATCTCCATCATTTCTTTAGCTGATTTCGCTTCAGCCAGTTTGTTCCTTACGGACTCTAGGTTGCGTTCCCGCCAGACATGCTTGACATCTTTACATTTCAGCATCAGGTGTCCCCCATCCTCATCAAGTCGATTGCACATGCAGCATTTCGTATCTAGGTCCATCCCCCTTCTGTATAACATCTTCCTCACCGCAAGGGTGTTAAGAATATATTTTCCAAAGTTTCTTCCAGAAATTTGTTTCTCTTGTGCTGCTACTTGCTGCATTATTAGCTTCTCTCACAGCTTTCCTAGCTTCCAAATCTCAGTGAACTTTGTACGCTGATTTCACCGAGAAAATACCTTGTTGTCATAGTGCCACCCTATCACGTCATCCATCTCCACATGGACTGGCACCGATCAGATCAGCTGCACGTCTTCCTCCCAAAAGATATCACACAGTAAGAGAGCATCCCATGTTTCAGTCAGTGGGTTGATGAGCTCTTCCACCTTTCTTATGATGTTTATCCCTCTTGACGTAATTGGGCGTCTTGTTACCCCTCTAAGCAGCCACGGGTCATCCCAAATTTTCACTTGCTGTCCATTTCCTTCCACCAAATTATCCCCTCCTTCAGGACATGCAAACCCTGAATAATGCTTCTCCTATATGAAGTTATGAACAGCCAACCATCGCCCTTGCATTCAGTAGACAAGTGTTTGGATAATATTTTGCTTTCAATATCTTTTCACATAGCGAGTCAGGTTCATGTAGGAGTCTCCATCTTTGCTTTGCCAAAATGGCCATGTTAAAGCCTTAAAGGAATACAGATCCCCGAATCCCAGACCTTCTGCTTTTGGCTTCACTGGCTTCTTCGAACTAAGCCAATGCATCCTCTTCCCTTTATCCTGGTACCAGTATCTTGTTATCATGGCATTGATTTGGGAACACATTTTCTTTAGTAATGTCAAAACAGCCCATAGCAAACATCGGGAACACATTCCAAATGGAGTTTGCTTAGTGCTGGCTGCTGGGCACCTTTTACCTGAAAACTGAACCGAACCAAAATATCGGTCTTTTTGTCTTCGGTTTTTGCATGGTAGAACTCTGGTCATGTATGGAAAGCACTGTCCGCATCCAGTGGTGATGCACGTAGTAGGGGCATATATGCCCTTATTAAAGGAAAAAAAAGCTTTGCCTCATCAGGTCTCATGAGGCACCCCCTCGCCCCTCCTCGTTGAACCATGCAACGGTGTTTGAGTGCGTCTGCGGCGGCGGGCCTCTCCCAAAAGTCGAAGTCCAGCAGGCCAGCAATCATCACACTCGGTGACCGACAGATCCAATACGCCGTCGAACGCCTCCACTCCCACGCAGACAATGTCGTCTCTTAGGTCCACAGTCTGCTTGAGCAAGTCCTACCTCCTCAGTATCCGCCGTGAACAGGGGCGTACCGGCGAGGAGCTCGGCCATGACGCACTAATGGATTCAGGCGATTTGCCGAGTACCTAAAGCACTCGGCAAAGACTGTTTTGCCCTCGTAATGCCTTTGCCAAGGGCAGCCCTCGGTAAGCATGTGTCGGCAAAGAATTATTTGTCGAGAGCCTTTTATTAGGCACTCGGCAAAGACTTTACCGAGCGCGAACTCGGCCCTCGGCAAAGAAAAGTTACCGTGACGGCGCCGGCTCCGTCAGCGCTTGGTTTGCCGAGTGCCATGCTAAAGGCGCTCGGCAAAGATTTTTTTAATTTTTTTTTCATAATTTCTTTGCCGAGAGCACTGCCGAGTAGACACTCGATAAAGATTTTTAATTTTCTTTTTAATTTCTTTACTGAGGGCCCTGCCGAGCACACGCTCTGGCAAAGATTTTTATTTTTTTATAATTTCTTTGCCGAGTGCCCTGGTCCTGACACTCGGCAAAGCTGGAAATTCTACAACAGAATTTGCAGCTTTGGCGAAAGTGCCAAGGACCAGGGCACTTGGTAAAGAGGCTATTTTTTTATTTTTTTATTCTATATTCACAAACATAACAAATAAAAGATATATCACATCTGTGACATTATAAACACAATACAACACATATATGTCACATTCATCTCATCACACAGGTAATACCACATATATATATCACATGTCGATTACACAATATCTCACATCAAGACATCACAAACATAATAGGTCCAATGTCCATCAAAACAAGTCAATAATCGATTGTAGTGCATCACATGTCCATCAAGTGGTGAAAAAGATATACAAAACCAAAAGTAGCGAGAAAACTGAGTGCCTGATGAAGAAAAAGCGCCGTCACCTACTTGCCGAGAGCCAACGGCGGGGCACTCAGCAAAGGCTAATAGCAGGTGGCCGCCATCACGCCAGCCCGCTTTGCCGACGACCAAACTTTGCCAAGAGCCGGACCCTCGGCAAAGACTAATTTTGTCGACAGTGCTCCTTTGCCGAGGGTCTGGCACTCGGCAAAGGCTGGTTTGCCGAGGGCTCATGTGTCCGGCCCTCGGTAAAAATTGTTTTTGCCGAGTGTACCCATAAAAAAAATTCGGCAAAACATTTTGTCTTCGATAAAACATTTTACCTTCGACAAAGCAGCCGTGTCCGGTAGTGACGCACCGGCACGAGAGTGCCCACATGTCCTCCTTCGGCCCACAGTGCGAGACGCTGTACAGCTGCACCGGCGAGCGGTACCGCATCGTGCCCATGACTGAGCGAGCACACCGACGATCAGATTGTCAGTGTTCTCGCTCGCTCATTCACACACACACTGACACTGCACAGACACACAAAATAGAGAGCACCGGCACCTCAGCTTTGTTCGGTGGAGACGGCATCTCAGACAGAAGAGCCTAGCCATGAGTGGGCCCAGGACGCACTCACCGAGCATCGGAGAGAGGACAAGAGTTGACGTACGCTAGCTTCTGCATGGGCATGCATGATGAGCTCAGGCTAATGCTAGCTTGTGCTTCACGTGGATTCATGGCATTCTGGCCCGTGAGCTCTTCTGATCCCGTCTCGGTTGCAGCATGCATGTGCTGTCTCACTGTCTGTGTACATGTCTGTCTGCCGAGGTTGCATTATTGGGCCCAATGTTGCTACATGTGTGGGTCAATCAGATTTCTGATTTCACACCACATCTTCCTTTTCACGTCGCTATAATAAAGTTTCAAACGAATAAAATTATTGCTCGTCGTAGCCGCTAGAAAGTTAGGTCTTGTTTGATGATGGGATAAAGATTTCATATCTCACTTTTCAAAAAGGTAATATTGTATCTGAATTATTCATTCTTCATATCTCATTTAAACCTTAAAGTCATTTATCTATTTTTTTTTTCTTATCCCACCTCTCTCGTATCTCAGAATTCAAACATCCCATTAATGTTAACATTGGAAAAACAAGGGTTTACGAATGTCACACACTTATTTAGACTAGCTGACTAGCAAAGTGGTCCTAATCTCATAAAACCTAAGGAACGAAATAGGCCGAGAACATTGGTGCAGTGATGCACAAGGCATTATAGGTGCAATCTTTAACAGTTAGTTTTTTTATTAAAAAAAGTTATGTCTTCACTATGTACAGAGACGTACCAATCTGCCGGGTTTATTGGAATCGGGGAATCGGCAATGATCAGTCGTCTTCACCATCGGATGGTAAGCCTAGAATCCGAACATGATCGAGATCCTTTAACCTCTGGTTGAACATTAAAGCCATCTATATCACTGTCGACTCTAGCCTACGAATTGGTAGTGGCATGTTCCTATTAAGTATAGCCGTCACAACCTAACACTTTTCTAGCTTTTTTGGTCCGTGAGCTCTTCAGTCTCTGACGTGATGGAGTCTGCACGAGTCGACTCGACTCCGCAGAATGCGATAAAAAAAAAAAAAAAAAGAATGGCTGTTCGGCCGTCGAAGCTTGTCATCGGGAACAAGAAGAAGCAAACCGGGTGACAAATCGTCCTGGCTGCAAGAGAGTCAAGCGATCAGGGCCCCAGCTAGGCAATGGCTACCTCGGTGGTTAGCATAGGCGGCTAGCTAGGCGCGTCTCTGCCTGCCAAGGTCGAGGTGGAAGACAAGAAGATATCGGCGGATTCCGGCTGTGTGGCCAAGAAAACAACGATGGTGCTGTCTTGTTTTTTTTTCAAATTATTTTGTTTTATTTATTTATGTGAGTACCTATAATAATTGGAAAAAAAAAATGGGAGGGGACTATTCCCACCGTGCACCCATGGACACACGTCGTGAATTCATGCCACATGTGTCCATACATCCAATGGTGGACTGTTGCTGCATAAATGAATTAAGGAAGATTAGTTGAAAAGAAAAATTATAGCTCGTCAGATCAGCATGTATCATATCAAATTAGTATCATTAGATAATAAACCATGAAATATATTTTATAATCTACTTATTTAATGTCATACATATTGTTATTGTTCCCATAAAGTTAAATCCTTTTTTTAGGGATTCTAAAGGGGCTTCAGTGGCTTCTATGGCTTTTGGAGGAAATTCTACCAAATACTCATATGTGACCTCTATGGCTTTTGGAGGAAGTTCTACTAAACACTCATGTGAAGATGGTATGAAAGCTAAAACCAACAAAAAGTGATGAATTAACCTTTTGGTCTAAAAGTTGAAACTATAAAATGTGGCTTTTCTTGGGTTTACCGATTTTGGAGAGGGAATTATGCTATGCAAACTAGGCTCTTGTGTAAACTATGCAAACTCTAATCAAGACCACAGGAATCTAATCCAATGACTGGTAATTTTAGCACTTAAACCCTTCTATTCATCCTATCTGGTTGTTGCAAAACACCCCCATGAGTGGGAGGGTTTAATTAAGTGCTAAAATTACCAACCATTGGATTAGATTTTCATGTGGTCTTGATTAGAGTTTGCGTAGTTTGCATATGAGTCTAGTTTGCATAGCATACGTTGCCTTTTGGAGAAGCCAAAGCCTTGCTAAAGAGGGGTCTAAATCAAACTTAAGGGTGTTTAACTTAGGAGAATTCTAGAAATCGATTTATTTATAGACACTGAGAGTACCTCCATTTATATTATCTAAGTCGATAGTCTATAAACTTGCTAACCTAGTGCAACCCAAAAGCTCAAAATGCAGCAATGCAAACCTGCAAAACATTCGAACTCGTACATCTGAGAGACTCCATTATTGAATGAGCAAACCAATGCAAAACACTCCAAAAGCAACAACTGAATGATTCCATTTTTGCACAGAGTGAGGTACGGTGGCCCTGTGTGCTAATTTGGATGCCTATTTGCATTGGATGCCCTCCCTATTTTGCATTGGATGCCCTCTCAGTAGCTCAAAGGTATCTTCAGTTTGAGTCTCCTTGTTGCGAACAGACTATACTCCCTTTCGCCCTAGGATATAAGGCATGCACATATTTCAAAATGCAAACTTTGTTATCTTTGACCAATAATTAGTTTAATAATATAATAATTTTATAGTACAATAGTAGTAACATTAGATTCGTATTTACGAATACTTTCTAAAGATAATTTTATTATTGCCATACCTTATATATAATAGTATAAATTAATGTATAAAGTATAATCTTAAAGACTGCACCAAGTCAAATCGCGCCTTATATTTTGAGACGGAGGGAGTAGTACTCTCTCTATCCCAAATTTGTTGTCGTGCAACGTTAGACCTAGGCACTTGACCAGGAAATGAATGCCTCCATAAAGGCAACCGACCTAGCAAAGCCAAAGCTACACTCGATCACATTAGCCGGGTCATCAAGGATCAGATTGGCCCACGTTGCCATCATGGGCCCACCCTTGAAGACGAAAGGCTAGAGGGTGCTCCTGACAAAAGTCAAACAGGATATGTCAAGTCTCTGGGAACATCACCCGACCGATTAAACCCCCACCTATCTCCAAGATCACTAGGGGGCTTGAGGCTATACTCCTTGGATACCCTTGCACATATATATGAGCAATGGGCCGTGCCGTGCCAGCCTGGTCCTGGCCCTGTGCCGGGCACGGCCCTATAGAGCACGGTCCTAAAGGGCCCTAAGGTCTACCGTGCCGTGCCGAAGTGGTCCTCCGTGCCTGCTGGCCGGCCCAGGCACGGCCCTACGGGCTCTTTTCCGTGTTGTGCCAGCCCTAAAAAGCACGGCCCAATAAGGTTCAGGGCCGGCCGTTAGCCTGCTAACAGAAAAAAAACCACAGTAGATTCGTCTAAATTTGAATTTTGACAAGAATTTTACAGAATATAGCACAATTCATATATTTCTTAAAATCATCTCAAAACTATTTTCAACAATTCATAGTTTCACTTGCAACATGTAAAAATTCATCTCTAAATTCTCAGCCTAACAGGCCGCCACCATGCCTCCGCTTTTTAGCGGGCCATGCCGTGCTGGCCCTCATGCTTCAGTGGCGGTCCAGGCACGGTCCTCTAACCGTGCCGGGCCAGCCCTAAGCCCTATGCGACCGTGCCCATACCATGCTTGGGCCAAGCCGAAATCAAAGGGCCCGTGCCGGACCAACAGGCTTAGGGATGCATGCTCATGATTACTTGCACACACCCTCTATATCAGGATTAAGCAAGAGCCTAATTATGCCCCTAGGCACTGCTCAGGGCTCGGAGGCTTGATTGGGCTCCTGGTAGCCAAGCGATGAAAACCCGAGTTTGCCTCAAGCTTAGGACTCACTCGAGCTAGCACTCGGGTGAAGAGCTAGGGGTGGTCTGCTACACATCCAAGGCCGTGGCAGACATCTTACCCCCTTGGCATCAGTCCATTCTACGAACGTAGAGTGCTGTTGGCCACTTTATCAACAGGGTCACACAATCGGCATGACAGTACAGGACATGGAGCCCCGCCGGATCCAAAGGGCACTAGGGCACACTTGTCATCCTGCCTTGCCTTTAGGCGTCTATTACTATGAATATTGGGAGTATTTTTTTCGATTATATAGTATAACACATACACTCACAATGCACGCACACGCATCTCTATGGACGCATACACACAAACCCTATCTCTAGTAGTATATTCGAAAACTGAGCTGACAAATACTTGAGATTGACGAAGTCACCACAGATATCTCGCAGTTGATGGGAGCGACGCCTACCACTGAAAGCATAATGCCGCAATATTCGCTCTTCGGCATAGTGGCATACTTGATATACAATGACATATTTAGGCCAAAGTTTCTCCATTTTTTTTTGGAATCGCCAAAGTTTCTCCATTGGTAGCAGCATCACAATTCACAAGAAAGCTGCTTGCAATGGTCCAAGACTCCTATATATACACAGGCACGCACACAAGAGGGCATCATATGTGCACCCACTCATAACCAGAATCCAAAGATGGGCTTGAGACCACAAGCCGTCTCTGTCTCATCATCTGCACTACTGCTTCAGTTTCTCGTGGTACTGCTGCCTCTGCTGTCCGCTGATGATGCATCATCAGCAGGCCAAGTAAGCTCTGCTTTCCTTTGGCTCTTCCCCTCAAGCTTCATGTGTCTTTGTCTGTGTGTCGCTCCTTGAACAAAGGAGGAGCCTTGACACTGATGCTGTTTCTTGAAAAAACCCAGACGATCTACGTCGTGTACATGGGTGAGAAGAAGCACGACGATCCATCCGTGGTCGTGGCATCGCACCACGCCGCGCTGACCTCCATTCTTGGGAGGTACTTTACTACTAGTAGTCTTACTATAACGACTCATTCAAGCTGATAATGAGACTGCACATTAGTTATATGTAAGCTGGCTTATTCTTGCTCACATTTTGCCCTTCATATCGTCAATGGTGCATGCAGCAAGGATGAAGCCCTCAACTCCATAGTCTACAGCTACAAGCACGGATTCTCCGGTTTCGCAGCGAAGCTCACCGAGCCACAAGCGGAGGAGCTTCGGAGTGCGTAGTCTCACTCTTTTTGTTTTAAAGGAGATTTACTCGGCTTTTAAGAAATCTAATAAAACGTCCTACATAATGTGGATACCAGTTTGAAGGAAAGAACAGCAAAAAACAGTTCACCGGGGAAATTCAAATAAAATATAAAGCAGCTAAACGCACACAGCCACCCAACAGGTCCCACTATACACTCTCAAATCACCATGACACGTCCGAGTAAAACCCAACAATATTGCTCTCCTTCTTGTTCATCCAGTCGGCCGTAGTCTCACTCTCACCAAGACAACAAAATAAATGCATGAATGTTATTACTCAATCGCAAGCATTATTTGTGTATGAACTGAGAATATCTAGTTTTAATGTTTTATTTGCAATATGTCCTACTAGAGTACCCTGGAGTTGTGAGCGTGAAGCCCAACACTTACCACCAAGTGCACACGACTCGGAGTTGGGATTTTCTTGGCATGAGCTACGGCCAACAGCCGTCGTCGTCGTCGTCGCTCTCGTCGTCGTCACAGCTCCTTAGGAAGGCCAAGTACGGCGAGGATGTCATCGTCGGCGTCATAGACACAGGCCAGTTCTGATTTTATCATTATTCTCATTCCATCGATATATAGGCTTCAGTTCCGTTTGATTTTGACATGGATAGATATTGCGGCGGCCCTGCAGGTTTCTGGCCGGAATCACGGAGCTTCGACGACAGCGGGTACGGCCCCGTGCCCAAACGGTGGAAAGGCGAGTGCCAGGCCGGCGAGGCGTTCAACGCGAGCCGCCACTGCAACCGCAAGGTCATCGGCGCGCGGTGGTTCGGCGCCGACGCCACGGAGGAGGTCCTCAAGGGCGAATACAGGTCGCCGCGGGACGCGCACGGCCACGGCACGCACACGGCATCCACGGTAGCCGGCTCGCCGGTGTGGAGCGCGAGCCAAGGCAGCGGCCTGGCCGCCCGGCCTGGCGCGCGGCGGGCGCCACGCGCGCGGCTTGCGATCTACAAGGCGTGCCACGCCGTCGGCGGCGACGCGGGCTGCGGCCGCGCGTCGGTCCTCGCGGCCCCTCGACGCCGCCATCGGGGGACGGCGTCGACGTGCTGTCCCTGTCGATCGGAGGGATCAACGAGTACCCCGAGACGGGGCCCGCCGTGGAGGCCAGGATCCCCGTGGTGTTCGCCGCGGGGAACGAGGGCCCCGTGCAGCAGTCCGTCAGCAACGCCCTGCCGTGGCTCATCACGGTGGCCGCCACCACCGTGGATCGCACCTTCCCGACTGTCATCACACTCGGCAACGGACAGAAGCTGGTGGTACGTATATACTCCCTCCATACCTAGAGTTTGTCACTTGAAAAACGTACGTGTTTGTGAGGAAGACACGGTTTTTTAACAACAAATCCATAGGATAGAGAGAGTACGTACGCCTCTACCACCACCCATTGTCACTGTTATTCCATACTTTTTTCTCTCTCTTTTTACTGTAACTCCCTATATGCGATAAAAAAGGTGTGATGGGAAAAATCAACCTGATGAGTCACTTATTGCAGGGGCAATCATGGTATTACCACAACCGCTCAGCGGCATCCAAGAGCAACGACGGCTTCACTTCGCTTCATTTTGCGTTGGCTGGGTAACACACATGCATTTTTGCTTTCGTAACTCGTACATACTTTGTACGTCGTCGAGGCTCCATATTTTTTAGTACAACTCGAGATCGATCAGCTTCACCGTTAACACCCCACAAAGGAAAAATGAAGGAGTTCTAGAGGGTTAGAATCCTATACGAAAATTTCCTGTATGAACCCCTTTGGAACATATTAAGGATATATATATATAGTTCCTACCGATCCTATGAAATTCCTATGGAATGGCTTGTTTCATAGGATTTTTGGAGGAATTTTACATAGGTTGAACCTCATGGGAAACTTCCTTTGTGTCATAATTTTCTCTCATCAAATATTCAAATTCATCCAAATGGCCAATTTTGCAGTTTTGTGTGTTCTCTCAAATGATGGGATTTAAGATGTCAAGGCATTCCATTCCTACGTTTTCTCTATACTGTATTCCCTAAATTCTGTGTTTCAAAGAGAACCTAATTAAAGCTGTTATTTTGAAAATAGCTTAACGCGCAACTTTCTCAATGAAGATGAACTAGTAAAACAACTGTTTGACAAAACTACTTTACCAAGAGCTTCTCTCGTGGCGGATGTTTCTATAATTGTAGTGGTGTTTAATTTTTTTTAAAAAAAAGAATAGAATAACCCAATGTGGTCGCTCCTGCATCTCAGCTGCGACAAGACGAAGCTGGAGACCGAAAACATCACCGGGAAAATCATCGTATGCCTTGCACCGGCGTTCGCATCCACCTATCCTCCCCCGATGGAGTTTCGCAGGGCCGCCGAAGCCGCCATCGCCGGCGGGGCCAAGGGCATCATCTTCGAGCAGTACAGCACCGACCTCCTCGACAACCAGCTGATGTCCTGCCAAGGCCACTTGATGCCCTGCGTCGTCGTGGATAGAGAAACCGTATTCAATATCATACAAAGCGAAAGGTGATCTATTATTGCTTCCTCTTCCGGCCAAGCCATCTCTATCATCATCTTGTCTTGCACAATCTGCTGCTACGCTCATTCAATCAAGAATAATATAGTGGTACGTGATGTCTGATCCCTGCCGTGTAATCAACTTTTATTTGCCAGCAAGGTGGCCAAGATTTCTCCGGCGGTGACCATGGTCGGGCCCCAGGTGGCCTCACCGAGAATCGCGACGTTCTCGTCGAGGGGTCCCAGTGCACAGTTCCCTGATGTCCTCAAGGTGATGATACCTGTATTATCTGTTTTTATTCTATACATCTTTTAGGGAGAAATACGGCACTAATTCGAAACAACATGTCACTGTCGGTTTAAAATCCCTATCACCACCAGTCTTTTTGGGACCAGTAGTATGAAATTGGAAGAGAAAATACAAAAACTGTCTTAAAAATATCATTTTTTTTTTAAATAGTAGGACCGTAGAAGAGACCCCATTAGGAAACCGTACGCGCATTGTCGCAAGTCATACGATTTTGTTTAAAAAAATGCATCTCACAATCGTCGGTGCTCAAACCCACGACCTCAAGCTTCGCGTGTTCATCCACTAACTACTCCACCCATACACTTGTGTCTATTTGAGATATTCATTCTCCGTATTTATGTTCATCTGATTTCTAGTTGAGTATTTGGAGTTCAAAATGAATTGATATGAGAATGATGTCTACTACAGAATTTTATATCTTTTCGAGATCTTCAACTTTGCTTTTGGTCATTTCTCCAACCGAGGTTGTTTGGAGAATTTAAAGTTCAGATGTGAGGAAATTCAATCATAATTTTCTTTCAATAGTTGATTTCACGTGAAAAGGCTGTCAACTATAAAGTTTTATAACTGTTCAAGATCATATCTACAATTTTTATTCTAGTTGTATCACCATCCGAAATCTTTCAAAAAATTTGAATTTTAAATATGAATTGAAACATAATTTTCGTTGGATAGATGATTTTAAATAAAAAAGGCTGTCAACTATAAAATTGCATAAGTTTTCAAGATCTATAACTTTTATTTCAGTAGCTTCTTTATAAGAGATACTTAACTATTATTACACACTCACTTATTAAGTATATAGTATATGGATTCCTTTGATACTAACTTCTATAAAATCTTGTCAAATAAATATTTCAGCATGTATCAAAAATTTCTTAAATAAAAAATTTATGAACTACAAAGTTACATAACTTTTTAGTATCTGTAACTTATATGTAATATAACGCTGCCCGTGAATGTACAACTATATATATGACAATGCAACGTACGTACCTACGTACTACGTGCATGTCTCTATCTGGACAGCCTGACATAGCTGCCCCTGGAGTGAGCATCTTGGCAGCCAAGCGTGACTCGTACGAGCTCATGTCCGGGACATCCATGGCATGCCCTCATGTCTCCGCAGTCGTCGCCTTGCTCAAGTCGGTCCACCCGGACTGGTCCCCTGCCATGATCAAATCCGCCATTGTTACCACAGGTAAAATACATACATACATACATACTACGTGCGTGTGTGTGTGTGTATATATATGTGTATATATATATATATATATATATATATATATATATATATATATATATATATATATATATACACACACACACACACTGTCAGCCGCCTAGCTAACGCAAATTAATTAACTGTACTACTGTCCGTCTCCTTCAGCATCGGTGACGGATCGATTCGGCATGCCAATCCAAGCCAACTCCGTGCAACGGAAGCCGGCGGACGCCTTCGACATGGGCGGCGGCGTCATCGCGCCGGACAGGGCCATGGACCCCGGCCTGGTCTACGACATCTGGCCGGACGACTACGGGAACGCCTACGACCAGCTCAACCTCCCCTCCATCGCCGTGCCCGGCCTCAAGGACTCCGTCACGGCAACCCGCACCGTCACCAACGTCGGGCCGGCGGCGGCGACGTACCGCGCCGTGGTGGAGGCGCCGGCGGGCGTGAGGATGACCGTGCAGCCTCCGGTGATCGCCTTCCGGAGAGGCGGCGCCAGGAACGCGACGTTCCAGGTGACGTTCGTGGCGAAGCAGAGAGTGCAGGGCGGCTACGCGTTCGGCAGCCTGACGTGGCTGGAGGATGGCGGCGGCAAGCACGCGGTCAGGATCCCCGTCGCCGTTCGCACCGTCGTCCGGGACTTCGTCGCCGACACGTCTTGATGATGATCGAGTCGATCGAGTGAGTAATTCATTCGGGACAGGATGGTGTGCACACGTACTATATATCGTAGTAGCATGCATATGCATGCATGTATTCCGCGCGCGTTCTTGTTGACTCACACTTTCGATTTCCATTTTCACCACTTTGATTTTTGGTTTAGTACTGTCCGCCAGCCATTCGTGTTGTAATAATAAGAAAGGGTGACGTGTGGAAACACTCGATAATATTAATACCCCATTCCAGATGGAGTTTGTCTAGCGCTCTGGTTTTATCAAAAAACCGAACCGAACCGTCATCGGCTTTGCCTTCAGCTTTGATTTTCACACCAAACCAAACCGTAAACTAAAGTATAAATCAAACTATCAGCAAACCACCGAACCAACCTGTGGGGATTACAACCC